>LPNX010041574.1:1165317-1280411 GCA_001517045.1 Pseudotsuga menziesii
TAAAATAATGTTATTAATAAAATTAATATGCATCTTTGAAATCGAAGGCAGCTGGTGTCGCAGCTACGCCTTCTTTTTAATTTTTATTTTTGCACAGTGGGACCTAGAACATCTTTAGTTGGGGGGGTATCCGCATGGTTATTGAAAATTCTAAACTTATCATAGAAATCGCTTATTTCACACACTCGTCTCTAATCCAGATCATTAAGATAGTCTGCTTTTAGAGGGGTCGACCACTGAAAGGGCACTACAACAAAAATTGGATTTAGTGTCGAATTTAGCGCTGGATTTTAGTGTAATTTTTTGCCAATTTTGGTGAACAATCTGACCCTAAACCTGGCGCTATTGTACAATTTCATAAAACGCAATCTATTGTATCTTTTTTTTCCGTCCTTTTTAACATCCATTTTTGCACCTAATTTTTTGCATCTTTTGTTACTCCCTTATTTGTGCCCAATTTTGCATCTTGTATTGCATTTTTTTTTGTGTCATTTGTTACATCCTTGTTTGCACCCACTTTGACATTCATTTTTGCGTCTTATTTTGCTCCTTTTTTTTCATCGAGTCTTGCACCTAATTTTGCACCATGTTTTGCATCAAATTATGTGTCCAATTTTGCATTTAGCATTGCATCTAGGTTTGCATCCAAATTTGGGCCCAATATTGCGTCTAGTTTTGCATCCAATTTTACTTATAATGTTGCATCCCTTTTTCATCCAATTTTGCATCTTGTTTTACGTCTTTTTTTGTATCCGTGTTTGTGCCTAATGTTTCATCTTGTTTTACGTCATATTTTGCATCTAGGTTTGCACCTAGTGTTGCATCTTGGTTGATGTCTTTTTTGCATTTATGTTTGAGCCCAATGTTGCACCCAGTGTTGCGCTTAGTTTTGTGCCCATGTTTGTGTACAATGTTGCATCCCATATTGCATTCAATATTACATCCAGTTTTACATCCAATGTTTCGTCCCATCTTGCATCCAATATTGTGTCTCGTTTTAAGTTTTTGTTTGCGTCAAGTGTTGCTTCCAGTTTTGCGCCTGGTGTTACGCCTATTTCTATGTCCATCGATACACCATATTTTGTGCTCAATTTAATGTCCAATTTTACGTCTAGTTAGGAGTCCACTTTTGCATATATTGTTGCGTCTAGTTTTGGGCCTAGTATTGTATCTAGTTTTGAGTCATTAATTGTGTCTAGTGTTGAGTCTCCTTTTGCATCCAAGTTTGCTTTTACTGTGACATCCAATTTTGTGTCTACATTTGTGTTTGACATAACATCAAATTTTGCATCCACTTGTGTGTTTGGTGTGACGTCCACTTTTACATTTTGTTTTGCATTTAGTGTTGCATCTAATATTGCATCCATCTTGCACTACTACATTTTTTACCTTTAGAAATACACTGCAATATCATTAGGGAATGGAGGAATCAAACCACCAACCTCCTGCTTGTAAGGCAAACACTCTTCCATTGAGCTAGCACCCTTTAAGAATTGGGAAGAGGAGCAATATTAACACAGATTTCATCATTTGAATTCTAATAAAAGACAATTAGATCCAAAGACAATCATTCTTAAAATCCAATTTATTTTTCCAAACACATTAATAAGCACACAAATCTACCGTGATTAGGAAACAAAATATCCTAAACAATTACACACTTTATTAAAGTGGTTCGTAAAAGGGTCTTAGAGAAAAAGATAATGTATTGATGCATACCTAATAACCTAAACTTGAGAAGGATAGAGAATAAGGATGTGTTTAATAAATAGTTGTAGAATCCAATTGAGGATTGTGTGTTGCTACTTAAATGTTTCTATTTGTTGATTATGTGATTTTGTTCAGAAATGGGATGGTAAGAGAAGCACTCATGAATGGTTATTAAAAGAAGATGCCTACTTCAAGATTCTTTAAGCCTCACCTGAAGTCTAGTTGTTGTTTCAATTTTCATCATGCTAGGAATAGGTTGTTCAGTTTTGGTGAGACCTATGGAATTACATGGACAACAGTAAAACCCTGATTGTGATGAAGGAAATAATTTCTTCTGCATAGATGAACTTTTGATTATATTAAAAACAAATCTTGGTGAATGAAATAAATTGAACACAACTTGAAAACTATAGTGTCATCATGTTAGTGCACTTGATTAAAAATCCTATTTTGACAGCCTCTTGAAGACTTTATTCAGAAGTTCATATACTCTTTTTGACAACTAAATATGTAGATGTTCTCTTTTACAACAAAAATAAGGTTATTAAACAGAATCTAGATTGAAAATATTTAAGTGCACATAACACAATACATTGACTCAAAATTGTTTTTAGTTAATGTTGTTTCCAGATGGTACATTTCATCTTCATAGAGCTATTATCTAAACTATTTTCTTTGGTTATTTCAGTGTGCATTTCAGCATTCTAAATCTTAACCTCCTTTCTTAAACAATCTAGTACATTTTTTTCTGGTACATTTCCTAACTGTTTACAACGCTGGAGTCAGATTGTTATTGATATGTTGTGCAAGACCTGTGACCCTCTAGAATCTAGACATGTATGCATGGCCAATTAAATTGTTCATAATGACCAACCAGTTCGAATTGGTGTTTTACATTACTTAAAGGAAAAACAAATAAAGTGGGAAGTCTAGGTTTACCATTTGTAAGGAGACTACTATTATCCCCAAGAAAGAGAGAGAGAATTAGTTAATTATTTTGTCCCATAATAGACCACAAATATCAAAACATCATCAGTGCAGAAACCACTTATCACCAATTAGATGCCTTCCAATATTCTAATAAAGTGCCTAATCTCCTCAATGGACCCTTATCCAAGGTCTGTTTTATTTTAGATATCAAATGTACAGCCTATGAGGATTGGAAATCCCAATATTATATAGACCTTTACTTTGGTCTGGTCATGGAATCCATCCAACAACCCACTGTGGTCAATCAAATCCCTTTCCTAGACTACAAATATCAAGAAGGATTTCTTTACAAGTCGAATCAATTGTGCGTTCCATCTAGATCAACTTTCCTTTTGCTTATCAAGGAGGCCCATTCTTCATCCCATGGAGGACATTTTGGTGTGTAGAAAATTATGTTGCACCTGCAAAGGTACTTCTTTTGGCCTTCCATGTGGAAAGAAGTGGAATATTACATCTAGAGTTGTTCAAATTGTAGCCAAAACAAACCTTCCAACATGAAGCTTGGGTTGTACCAGTCTTTGACAGTTCCCTATAGGGCTTGGATTTCTTCTAGCTTGTTTGGGGCCATTTTGGATTAGCATTGACCAACATTTCTTATCAGTACTCCAGATTTCTTAGTGATTTGGAAAATCCTCATGGAAGCCTTTAGGTTGTCTGCATCGGTTCTCTACTACATTCAATCCACAAACTGATGGCCAAACTAAGATAGTGTAACATAATCTTGGTTCATGCTCTCTGTCTCTACCATCAATAGAACAAATAATGGGATCAATACCTGCATATTTTGCAACATAGTTACAACAAAGCTTCCCTTCTACAAGACACTTTCCTTTGTATCTTTGTTTTGGATTTCAACCTCTTAGCTCCGGTTTCTCTCCCAACTCCATCCACATCCCACCAGCAGAAGTAGTAAGACAAAAATTCTTTTGTGAAGAACTTGGTCAAGATCCAAAGTAATGTTCATGACATCCTTCAACAGACACATGCTGAATACAAAGCACTATACAACTAACATCAAGTTGCTGCACATTTTCAAGTTGGTGATTGAGTTGGTTGCATTTGGACAAGCATTGCTTAAAAAATAAACAAATGGGTGACAATTCTTTCAAGTTGGAGCTTCTACCACAGTTAGGCACCCATGATGTGGTGAATGTAAACTAGTGGAAGTGATATGAACCACCTCATTTAAAGGATGTGTCCAATCACAAATCTGGAGGTCACAATTCTAGATTTTCAGCTTCCCTTTCCTGAAGATAGTATTTTTGATGTCCGCACTAGATCCACTAGGTAGTGTCACATCACTACCTACTTGGTGTACTGCAAAGGCATGTTTCCCACTTAGGGTTAATGGCTGCTACAATCAACATATAGGTAGCAACTTCCCTATCTTCAACGAAAATTGGGGATGATTTCCTCTAAGCAGGGATGAATTGATGAGACATAGTCTAGTAATATGAGTGAACCTATATTATATCAGTACATTTATATTTTGTACTCTAGTAAACTTTGAAATTTATCCTTATCTTTGTTGGGTGACTTAGTCTAAGACTAAATAGATTGCTCACCTACTTTATTTTTTTTTATTGTAGACTTGAGAAATTTTGATAATTCTACCCACAGTTTTGCACTGTATATGTAATAATACAAATGACTACAAATGACTGCAATTACTGTACATCACATGTACAATTCCTCACCACAGTTTTGTACTGTATTTATAATAATAACACATGACTGTACATCATGTGTACAATTTTGGTTATTCTCTTCTACTCACACACTTGTCTTTGTTTATTCACTTGTATTGAGGCTCTGTATAATAAATCATTGTACTACGAAGCTGTAACAAACAGTCAAACTTAGACTTGATGGTACACTTGAAATCTTATTTTAAACATCTATTTGTACTGCTGTTATATGCAATAAAAAATTGCAAATTGCCAAATATATTCCTGTGTTGATGTGAGTGTATTTCTCAGTATTAAGTACATATCCTATATATATATGCATTTCCATATAAAAATTCAATTTACTTTGTTGTCCTCTCTGTGTTTCTCCTGGGCACATCAGATCAACACTAAAAAATAAATAGAGTCTAAAGTTTATGGGAAAAATAAAAAGTTATAAAGTGATAGAGTATACACTTCAAATATCACATATGCCCGAATAACTAGCATGACAAGAATCAGAGAAAGTACATCCAAAGTGCCATAGCCAGAATATCCTTACATATCAAGCATACAAGAAAACGTAGTATTTAAGACCACTCAAGACAAATATATGGAATTCAAGTACACATCTTAGAAGTACAAAGATCATCAAAAATACAAATTTAACAAGCTACAACAACAAATGGAGGTTCACGCTCATTCACACATTCACAAATTCACTTATTTCATGCACATTCACACTCTTACTACTATTCCATTTACATTTGCATTATCCAATCCATAGTCTCACATTATTCCTCATACATTTACCTTATGCTCCGTACATATATCCTTCTTCATGCATTGACATGATATCACTTCCATTGACCTTTGTAACTCAACCATATACCTACAAGAGATTGCATTCGTTAATATGGTTAATACTTTTATACAGGAATTGACACCTACAAGTATCTACAGTAGAGACCTCCTACTAGAGTAAAAACAAATAAAATCTACAAAGGAGGATGACTACAAAAGTAGAACACTATGGGAAACTATAAGCAAGGAGCATTACAGAAGTTGGAACTACAACTATCTATAGAAGAGAAAAGCTATAAAAGTGTGATGCTATAGGTATTTGCTACTACTGGAGATAATTGTTAAAGCCTATTAACTAGCAGAATGCTACAAAAATGACTTCCTGTGCATGTCACACATGATCCCACTCTAGTACACATTCCAATACAACAATAATAATATCCTCCCACATATGTGGATGATCACAGCCTTCATAAAAAAACATGCAAAATCCTCCACGCAATGAAATGCACTTCTTATAAATCATAAATGACAAAAGGCAAGGTATGTCACACATACTTGTTTTTATCAATTATGTTTTAGATAGGTATGTCATTCTAACTCCCGATCACAGTAACCTCAACCTCTCTCTACCCTACTCCATATCAATGTGGTCGCTAATACATAAAATTAGGGGAGGAAGAAACTTGGAGTTGCATGAGATGATGCAACTGCAATAGCCACATATTTCCATCACAATCACTATTCAAAATATATGAAAGGAAATCCTGAAGAATTACTCCATTTGGTGTGCATATCTAGGCTGGAAATCCCATATTGAGATCAAATACCGTAAGAGAGAAACATGACATGTGCGGAAGGAAATGTTGTATACATCTTTGTATATTCTGGTTTGGGGTGAAGCTTCCAATTTGAGATTCTTACCAGAGTGTTCATGCTATATTTTCCATCATATGGATTTAGAGCTAAATAGCATCTTAGAGAATAATACTGGACAAATAGCATTGCCTGCACATATTGGAGAAAATGATTTTTTTCACAAGGTTGTTACACCATTGTATGGTATAGTAAAAAAGGAAGCAAAGTGTAGTGATGATGGGAAGGCTCCTCATTCTTCTTGGAGAAATTATGATGATATTAATGAGTACTTTTGGAGCAGCAGATGCTTTAAAGAACTAGGATGACCTCTCAATATGGGGAGTAATTTTTTTCAATCAGCTAAATGGGCTCAGAGTTATAAGGATTGGGATACCCAGAGAATTAGGAGAATATTGCATAAACAACAAGTGGGGAAGATGGGATTTTTAGAACAATGTTCCTTTTGGAACATTTTTCGCAGATTTGATCGTCTTTGGATTATGTACATTCCATTCCTTCATGCTGCTATTATTGTGGCATCTCAGGGGTTAGGAACTCCTTGGATAGAATTGAGACACAGAGTCACACAAGCATAGGCCCTTAGTTTCTTCATTACATGGGCAGGCCTTTGTTTTTGGCAATCTTTGCTTGATGTTGGCATGTGATACAGTTTAGTGTCAAAAGAGACTCTACTAATTGGAACAAGGATGGTACTAAAAAGAATTGTGGCATTTGTATGGACCATTGTCTTTGCTGTGTTTTATAGTCAGAGTTGGGTTCAAAGGAATCATGGTTTGAGATGGTCAAGGGAGGTGAATAGAATATTGGTAAACTATTTGAAAGTTTCCATGGTTTTCATCATGCGTGAGCTTTTGACATTGCTTCTGTTTGTTCTTCCTTGGGTAAGAAACTTTGCTGAGAAAAGAAATTGGATAATTTTTCATGTCTTGACATGGTGGTTTAGACAATTGAGGCTATGATTCCAATTCTTTGCTAGTGCAATCCAAATCCATTTAATTCCAGAAGAATTACCATTTGAATTCAAGGGGGATTTGAAAGCTAAAGTAAGGGATTATTTTAGGCGTCTGCAAATGAGGTATGGATTTGGTGTATATAAAAAAATTGAGTCTACTAGGGTTGAAGCAACTAGGTTTTCTATTATATGGAATGAAATAGTGAGAACATTTAGGGAAGAGGCTATTGTCAGTGACTTGGAGGTTGAACTATTTGAGGTTGCTCCAAGCTCTCAAAATGTATGTTTCATTTGGTGGCCATATTTACTAATGTGTAATGAGTTGTTACTTGCCCTAAATCAAGCTACTGAATTGGAGGGGAGTGACAAGGAACTATGGTTAAAGATATGCAAGAATGAATATTGTTACTGTGCAGTGATAGAAGCATATGACATTGTCAAATATTTGTTCCAAAAAATTATCAAGGAAGATAGTGAAGAACACTCCATTCTTGTCAACTTGTTTAAGGAAATTGATGAGTCACTACGGATGGTAAATTTTACAGTCAAATATAGAATGAGTGAACTACCTAAAATTCATTCGAAATTAATATCACTGGTCAATGGTATTTTGAGCAAACAACCTGACAAGGGCTAACAAATTGTAGTTGATGCCTTGCAAAATCTCTATGACATTGTTGTAAGAGATTTTCCTAAATAAAGGCGGAGTATTGCACAATTAAGGCAAGATGGACTAGTTACTATAAGGACTGGTAACAAGATATTGTTTGAGGACACTTTAGAATTACCTAATATAGAAGACCACCTCTTTTATTGACAATTAAGACAATTGTAGACCATTCTAACCACAAGGAATTCTATGGATCATGTTCCAAAAAAATTGGAGGCAAGGCACATGATTTCTTTCTTCAACAATTCTCTCTTCATGAACATGCCCCGTGCTATGCAGGTTGAGAAGATGATGTCATTCAGTGTCTTGACTTCTTAATATGAAGAAGATGCTATGTACAATAGAGAACAACTCCGTACTGGGAATGAACATGGTGTTTCAATCATATTCTATCTCCAGAAGATATATCCTGATGATTGGTCGAATTTCATTGAGCGGATGCGTGGTTAGGGATTGAAAAATCTTGAAGAACTTTGGACTGATAAAGTGGTGGAACTGAGGTTGTGGGATTCATATGGAGGGAAGACATTGGTTCGTATGGTAAGGGGGATGATGTACTATTACAAGGCTCTCAAAATGTTGGCCTTTCTTGATTCAACATCAGAGATGTCCATTCAGAGAGGTTGTCAAGCACTTGCTGCTGCAGCATTGAGACCCAGGGAAGGTGAAAATCACAATTAGGATTTTCCTTCAAGATCACAACTGAACACTGAAATATGTGAAGTAGTTATTCTACTCGAAATCAATGAAGATGCCAAAGCTCTCATGAAATTTACTTATGTTTTCACCTGTCATATTTATGGTGCTCAAAAGGCTAGGAAAGATCATCATGCTAAGGATATCTTGTATTTGATGAAGAACTATGAAGCTCTTCAGATTGCCTATGTTGATATGGTCACAAATGGGAGATAAGTAAAGTATTACTCTGTAGAACTGCAAAAGGAGGTGGAAGTCTATAGGGTGATGCTCCCTAGGCTAGTGAAACTTGGTGAAGGGAAACCTAAGAATCAAAATCATGCTCTGATTTTAAAAAGGGGTGATGCATTACAGACAATTTGATATGAATCAAGAAAATTACTTCAAAGAGGCTCTCAAAATGCGAAATTTGTTGCAAGAGTTCACAAAATTTTATGGTCTTCGAAAGCCTACAATATTAGGAGTTCATGAAAATGTATTCATAGGCTCAGTATCTTCCCTTGCTTGGTTCATGTCTGCTCAAGAGAAGAGTTTTGTGATGATTGGGCAGCGTGTACTTGCAAATACTTTAAAGATAAGGATGCACTATGGCCACCCAAATGTGTTTGATCGCTTGTGGTTTTTAGCTCATGGAGGCATGAGTAAAGCTTCCAGAGTGATAAACATCAGTGAGGATATATTTGCTAGCTTTAACCGCACACTGCGTGGTGGTGATGTAACACATCATGAATACATCCAGGTTGGAAAAGGGCATGATGTTGGTTTGAATCATATTTCCATGTTTAAGGCCAAGGTTACTAGTGGCAATGGTGAGCAGGGATGTATACAGGCTTGGTCACTAGTTGGATTTTTTTCGTATGCTATCTTTTTATTACTCAACTATTGGATTCTTTTTTAACACCATGTTGGTGGTTCTAAGTAGGACTCCAGTTATCAGAGTAAGAGACGGAAAAAACACATCAAGTCCCAAGTGTAATAGTAGTAAGTCAGAGATAATAAAATCCAGAAATCTAAATAAAAAATTTGAATTTAGAGAAACAATATATTGGATAAAAAGGGGGATAACTTACATCTGTTGCCATTTTGAGCCATCTGATTTTCCAAAGCTCAAAGATTGAACTCTTAATGGATTAAGAGTACTCTAAGCATATAGATAATCTTGTTAGAAATCTGAAGTGTGATAAAGCCAAAGTTTAGCAAGCTATGGTAAGAAGTCTAAACTCTAATCCGATTGAAGAAGAGTTGGAGTTTGTTGAGGAGTCTGAGTGAAAGGTTGTGGATTATTCAACTATCCTAAGTGTCAATGTATAATTTGATGCAAATTCGCTGTATGTGAAGCATTGTTGTTGGGTTCCTGGATGAAATTGATTACCTATATAAACGTTAGAGGTCAAAGATACAAAATATATCCAAACAAACTGTAGTGCCAATCTGGAGGCTTTGGGCATGATATGAAGTATAAATTGAACCAAGTCAAAAGCACAGAGGAAATCCCTTGCATCCATGATTGTGACTTAGAGGCATGGTGAATAAATTTATGAGTGAGGATTCGAGCCTAGAGGATGTTTAGTGGGAGTCTAGTAAAGAAACCCAAAATTTATGAGTTGAAGAACTAGCGTTATTCCTCTTCACAAATGAACTGAGGAGCATTTTAGGAAAAGAGTGAAGAAATCTTGTTGTTCATTAAGATGTTGAGTGGAACACATAACTTATAATATGCGTTGATGGGATAAAAACCCTAAAGGTCGTTGGGTTGTAGTATGACTGCAGAGAGAACATCCAAGTGCATATTGATGGATTGAAACCTTAACTTATAGCTTGATGATGAGAATAAGCCACAGTCAGTAGTGACATGTTCTAGAAAATTTGAGTTTGCAGAGGTTAAGAGAAGAGCAGATTGAATCAAGCTCAAGAGATGGTTTATAAGCCCATCTAAATCCTCCTTTCTCACTAACCTCAGCCCTCAAGCCACCTCTCTCAAGTCACAACCATGTAGTCAAGCTTAAAACTTAGAATCCATGGCCTACCTGTGTCATAGGCAGTGTTGTTCACTCAAACAAACCAAAGAAGGCACTAAGAGTGACTTGCTTGTGTATTATTGAAGAGGGGTTTAATTATAGGATTATTTTAGGATTTTTGGTCCTATAATCTATTGGAATTTAACATTTTAGCGGGGGATTTTGGCACATTAAATCATTATATAACCTACCAAATTTTGGGTTGAAGCGTTCTCAGTTTAGTAGGAAGCTTGCACAAACTCCCAATGAGGAAACTCCAATAACTACATTCCCATGACCCTGAAAATTTGTATTAATGTTCCCAAGCTCTTGGTACCATTATGCTAATGTCCAAGAGGCACATCTTAGACAAGAAATCCTAGAAGTGCAAAGAGAAGCGACGTCTTTCAAGTTGAGAAAGGTAACTATGTCCCTTGTTAGGTTGGCACTAGAAAGCATGTCTCAAATTGAACCAACGCCTTGAGAAGGGAAACCTCAAGTACATGTAAGCAATGGTAATCTCAATCTCATCCGATTGGAAGTGGAAGGTGGTAGCCATGCTATAAAAGGATAACCTAAAATAATCTTCCTTGCTGGGAACCAAAGAAAGGGAAATGCCAAAATTGTAGCTTTGTGTAATATTCTGAAAAATAGCAAGAAAATAGATACAAGCCTTAAGGAAGGGAAACATTAAAGACATAGAAATTTTTAATGGGCACATAAAGGAAGCATAATGTATCAAGAGTACTAAAGATTTTTAAGAAATAAGTGTACCTCCAATTTAATGAAAAAGATCGTATTGGACCCATCTTGAAATGAGGCATGATGGGAATTTAAATAATTTGTACATGCATGCCACTGGGCTTTTGATATTTGTTCAGCCAATAAAAAGTTGTCAATATGCTGCCAAAGCATTGCACATGACAAAACCTAAAAAGAATAAAACTTGTGTACAAGTTCAGTATTGACAAATGTACTATGCCATGAACATTACAATCTCTCGAATCCACATCCACAACACTAATGCTTTGTGGATTTCCTCACTTCCTGGACAACAAGAAAAAGTAGTGATATATTCATCATATTTCTTCCACGCATAATTCACATTGCACAAATAGTTCTCCATAACATTATTTTTCCTAAACATGATACCGTTTATTACTTTCTTTAATTAATATAGCCAATAATCACAACATGGACACAGTCCATCCTTGAAATGATGAAAGCGGGTAGCATCCCTCACTATGATTTCATGGCCAATGATCTTGTAGATGAAATTATGTAATAACCCAAGTCAATTTGGTCTAAGTTTCCCTTGAGTCTATTGGTTAACTAGGAGTTTCTCATCCACTGGCTAATGCCCTTAGCATATTGTTGTGGAGTAAAGACTAGGCCAGTACTACGTCTTAAGTTTTAATTGAAGGTATTGGTTGAGAACTTTAAGAAAACACTTTGTTTATTAACTGCTTGTTGAGGCCTAGAAATTCGCAGGCGACAACAACAAGGGATTCTCCCCATTCAACGTTCCCAACTAGCCCATGACTATTTGGTGTAGGGAATCCGTCTGGTTTGCGGTCCGGCTACCGTAGGTCAAGTAACAAAAGGGATTACCGGTTGCGGCCCGGTCCACCATGTATATTTTTGTAATTTTTACTTAAGGTATGATATGCACATGCCTAATTAACAATGCAGGGTGATGAAGGATGCAAGGAGAAGTCACAACGTGATGCGCAGGTCCTTACCTCTTGTCTTAGAACTCACAAGCATCTAAATCACATATGCAGTACTGGAGTAAAAATAACTATCTACCTATCCCCAGGGAGCCAAATTGTAACTTATTTATGAGTAATGTATATTGTACATGCATTATAAAGAGAAATTACAGATAGCTGATATTCCTTCCCACAACACATGAACGATTAAGATATTTAGACAATCAGATAGCCAATTGTTTATGAACATCATTCATTACTCATGGTGGTAATTTCACAAAATAAACCAGAAATCATTCAAACAAGAACATAGGCTCAAAGAGTTAGAACGATCTCACAGTTAATGGACCAAAAGATGGAAAAACGAAATAGTTCATCTTTCATCAATCCATAGCATAACATTTGAACGTCCCACCAAACCTTCTCCAACAGGAAAACAATAATTCTTTATTGCAAAAAAAGTAGTTCTTCTTACAATATCTCGTTACTTGTCTAACTGGGAAAAATCCCTTTGTTCTTCTAAGTCTTCTATATTTATACAAAAAGGATGAGACTGTTGGGCTGCCCACAAATAACCTTTGGGCTTCCCAACTCTTCGCCTCCCAAAATTTCACTTTCATCAAATGTTTACAAAATCGTTACATATTACAAAAGTGAACAATCCTTCATGAGGAGGGCCCCACTTGAGTATTCAGAAATTTCTTCCAAGCCAAAGCCTCAGAGGTGATGCCTTCAAATGCACAAGGTTCCAAAAAATGAATTTTTATCTCGAAATTCGCAGCCTGGTTCTTGATGGCCTCAATTCTGGCCGCACTCAAACGAAGCTGATCTTCCCATAGCTGCACACTGATGGCGGAATGATATACTTCACTCCTTAAGATCTGGTCGTCGAGGGATTTAATGTGCTGTATTTTTTCTTCCTCCTCTTGATACCTCTTTTGCAAAATTTCCACAAATAAGTTGTGGTCCAGAAAAACATCTAGCCTCTGCTCAGCTTCTATTTGGCACCGGTTATAGGTAATCAGGAGCCTTCTGAAGAATTCTGTGCATGCTCCTTTCGTATTTCTAACAGCCTTTTTGAATTCCTCGGCTGTGTTTATATCAAACTCTAATAAGTCGTAATCCTGCTTAAGGGCCTATTGATCTTTCGAGGGAAGCTCTGTAGGAGTTTCTTCATTATTTTCCAGCCTTGCCATTCTTGCTATCAGGACTTCCAGGACGTCCTAAGATCTATCAACAAAATAAGAGGTCTCTAGAATCTCCTCCAATCGACCATCTATTTGCAAGACCTTGCATCTTTCCCCTTCTATGGCTGTCTGCAGCTGAAGCATTTTGGCCTTTTGTGCCAGCACGTGTTCCTTGAAAGGCTGGAGATTAACCTGCCACTCTTTTGCTTCCTCTAAAGCTGATGTTAGAGAAGTGATCTGCTCTTGAAGTTTTGTCTCTTGTTCTTGAGACTGCCTCTCACTTGCCTCCAGGGTGGCATTTTGTAGCTCTAAGTCTTCTATATTCCCCAGCAGCTGTTCCTTCTCCACCCTTAGCTCTTAATACTCTTGCTGCACTCTCTCCAGACACTCTTGTGTAGTTTCCATAGACCTCCTTTCTGCTTGGAGAACCTGCAGTTCATCCTTTGAAGACCTCATCTCTTTTTGCATGTCCTCATATTTTCTCTTCAGCTTACTGTTTTCTTCTCTCTCCTTTCTTAATGTGTCTTTCAGCTGAGAAGAAGACTTCTTGGATTGCTCTAGATTTGTCATTATTTTGTCTACATTATCCTCCGAAGAGTGGATCAATGCAGCTCCTACTCTAATGGTGAATCTGGCATCTCGGTCTGTCCCATACACAACGGTTGTATCCGTTATCATCTTCCCAGACAGACCTCCTGTTTTGACCTTCTTTTCAGTTCTCTTCACTATCCTCTTTCTTTCCTTGTCATAGAAGATAGTATTAAAATCAGGGATTTGTTCCCCTATCTTCTGTTCAAAAGGGACCAATTTAAGTGTGGGGACCATAGACTATCTAGGTGTACTGACAGCAGGTACTTCTGGGTCTTGAACCTCGGGGTTCTCCATGTCCTGGGTCTAAATGTCAGCTGTGTCAGAGGCTGATTGTTTTGTCATTTTCTGGGTCAGCTTCATCCTCTCTGCTTCATATTTCTGAAGCTCCTCATCAAGCTTCCTTTTCCTTTTCTCTTCTTCATTTCTCGCATCTTCTTCTACTTTTTGGGCTGCCTCTTGGGAAACTCTTCTTTTTTCTTCCTCTTCTCCCTGCAGCCACCTTGCAGCTTCTTGGGCCAACCTTTTGGCTTCTTCATTTCTTTTCCTAGATTCTTCATCGGCTTTTGATTGTTCATCCTGCCCTTTCCCACCTTTGGTGGTGATCTTCTTTTTGAACCTTTTCCTCAAGGCTGTTATCTTCAACGCACTGTGGAAGACGGACTCTTCTCTGTCCCAATGGTGGGTGTATTTGAAATGGAAATTGTTCTCTTTGTAGTGTTCAGCCACTTTGTTGTGGGAGTCATTTCTGTGGAAGGGCATTTCCTCAAAATGAAACTTTTCCAACTCTTCCAAAAACTCGTTTGCTTTCTTCACTCTGGTAAACTTATAACTCCCCAACTTGAAAGGCAAAGGGGGATAGGCAGCCTTCTTATGTTCAAATAAAAAGCTTCCTATGCCATCCAGGAAGACTTTCCTAACCGCCTCTTTATGAATGATGTATTTTGTGGCATATTTGGGTAGTAGGGAGGGTGCTCTCGAGCCTCCAAACATTCTGAAGTAGAGCCCATCCTCAGTCAGATAATAATCTCCATATTCTTCAATTACCTGCAATGCCTCTTCTGACATGCAGTCACATTCTTTCAGGAAAATGAGCGTATACAATGGCATGATAAAATGTTCATAGACCTCCCGTTAGTGACTGTGGTACTTGTGAGCCCACAGTGGCTTGTATGCAGAGTAAACATGCATCCTCTCCCTGTCCCAAATACACCTTAGGCCGGGGAAAGGTTGATTGCACAGTATAAAATCAACGAGTATGGAACTCATGTAAAATTATGACCTCTTTTGGGACACTCCTCCTAGGGCTGAGGCCATACAGGTTGAAAGACTATTTGATACTATGTTGGCCCAGTTGAAAATGGTCCCCTAGGTTGCAACATAAAAAATAATTGGCATCCACTCCAATTTGAAGCTCTTGCCATGAGCTCTCCCAAAAATCCTGTTGAGCATTAAGGCGATGAACTTGTATGGGGTCCTTAAGCTCGCTGTGTCATATTCTCCCGTCGGCCTAGTTCTAAATTTTCTTCCAGCCAACAGCATTCTTTTGAGGGTCTCAACAAGGTCCATTATGATGTTTCTCAACCAATCATCAGACAAAAATATTTGTGCTTCTGGCATGTGGTAGGCCAGGGCTACATATCCTAGGCTATAGGCTGCATAGCCTTGTTTGTCAACGTTTTCAAGGATCATAGTGGTTACATATGCCCAGGGTAGAATCCAACCAATCACTTCAGAGCATGGGAAGAGCTCTGGTCTTGTAGCAATCTTCATCAATGAAGACCTTTCTATATTTGCGTATATGCCTTCTTCCTCAAAGCCTATATCAGGCACCTCTCTGCGCGTGATCAACCTATAGATGTCTCCCCATTGGTACTCAGGATCTACACCAGTTATACACTTGGTGTCCTCATAAATATACTCGGTTTTGGTGATAACTTCCATGTCGGGATCTTCTTCGACCACAGGGGCCTTCTTCTTTTGCCGCTTCGACATTTTGAGTTTAGAATCTTCCTGTCATATATGAAATTATAATCATTAGGCCATTTTCAGATAAGTTGCAACATTGAGACAACAATGTGCAGTGTTTTACCTCATTTGTGTTTAACATGATGGAAATCAGTTAAATGAAGCAAATATGTGCACGCATATAAACTGAAATGGATTAACTAACAGAACTCTAGTGAGAAACAAAATCTACATTAAAATGAAGAAACTTCGGGCTCTCCATGGGCGTCATGATCATCGCGCTGCGTGGAGTGACAGGGGAACTTATGCAATATTTTTCAATGGGGCACCTCAATAAAACACTACCCATGCAATCTATGGTCAATATAACACCGCGTGGTGATACATTTCCACACACCGAATCGGGTTCGAAACCGGCCGTGAACCGGGTCACTTCGTCGCAGTGGGGTAAAATGCGATGTGGTTCAAGGATGCGGCAACGTTAGAGGGGGAAACTAGTCCAAAAAAAAATCACAAGGAGGCCATGAAAAACTACCCCCCATTGACCTATCATCAAACGGGGCAGATTGGTGCAGACAGCGCAACGATCGTCTGCACCAATCTCCCCAACCACTAAGCATAGGTTTGAAACTCACAACGGCCGTGGAGGAAAAAATACCCTGCAGGCCACAAAGCGCCCCCAATAACAGTTACGCTACACGCCCCCCCCACTATATATGCATGTAAATGATGGGGTCAAGGGAAAACGGCCGTGAAAAAACCTAACCGTGCAAAAATCAACAAAACACTCAAATGAAACGGGATAATGCAAATAAGAGCCTACCTAGCACTGCTGCGTTACTAGTGGGAAGAGGATTGTTAAGCTTCCATGGTTGAGCCACCTGGAAATGAGGGTACACCGACAATGGGGGTTCGACCGAGCTCGAGCGAATGACATCGCATGAAAACGACAGAGCACAACAGTCCAAAAATAGCAATAGAATAATCAACACTTGACCCCATATATATATGGTCAACCATAAGCGACATATGAAATATCGGGTGGCGGAAACACAAGGATCGGAGGTCACAAGAGCCACCCCTTTCGCAACGTCGGATGGCAAAACCACTAGGAGAACCGCCGAGACATCTGTGAGAAATCAACGTATCGAAGCTCGCGAGACTAATCATCAGAGCGATAGCAGAATAAGGAGCCGCAACGACGAAACCATAAAGGACATCACCTCCCGCAATAGGCAAGACTGAAACAGAGGAAAAAATAACTAAATGACCAGAAAGATAGTGCTTTTTTCAGCCGCAACAGTGGAAGCCCAAAACTTAAGGATCGACAAAACAACAAAGCGAGGTTTGAAAAGTCAATGCGACTATCGGGGGACTTCATAGTCTGCCGTTCGCAACTGCGGAGAATGAAGTAACACGATGCTCCGATGCAAAACCAAAAATCCACTGATTGAGACAAATGTATTGGGGAAGAATAACGAAGCCAAAGCTGACTATTGAGTCCGCAACGGCGGGAGTGCAAGCAAATAAACTTCCGACTCAAACACTTGAAAACACATTCAAAGGCAATGATAGGCTTAAACAAGTGGTGGATCAATCCAAGCATTAGAAAAGTCTTTCTGAAGAATCATTAGATCAAATCAAATAAGAAAATCAAACCGATATAAGCAAAAGGAGTGTCCCGAAATGTTTTGAATTTTGGGAAAATTTTGTAGCTGGAACAATTGGCGACTACCTGGTGAACCCCAGATTTCTGACTTAACTTCTTCCCAGTAAAATACTATCTAGCTCAAAATTTGAAATCTTCTAGATGTTTGTATTCCTAAGTTGGCCAACCCATGCATTTAAATCATTGAGAGGTAGTTCATTCTTAGGGAAAAAGTAACCTCAGAAATATTTGCAAGTCTGAATAACTCTTTTGAGGCCTAATAAGTGGGATTTATTTTACCCGTCCTTAGGTAGTTTCTAGCTTGGACACCATAGGATTGTAACACATAGTAAACCACACTATCCCTTTGTTCCTAATTCCCATGCCAATTGCACTTTTGTGCCATTTGAAATTTAGTTCTTGTGAGTCCTCCATCTGCCTTTCTTTCTGAATTTTATTCAATCTCCTCTATCCGTAGTGTCCTTTTGTGTGAGAGAATAATTTACTTTTCATCTCACGGACGGAGAGGAACTTTTGGCAATTTGAAATTCATGCTTTTGATACTTTGCTTTGATATGTATTGTTTCTTTAAGGAGTTTTGACTCCTGATAGCTTTTATCTTTTCTGACATCATGGCATGGGATCATTTATATATGATACACTGTTTACCTTGCTTCCTTTCTGTGGGTCCGTCGCTATCACTCCCTTGGACATTTAGATGTGAAATGGATGGAGCCTCGAAATAGTATTCCAGACCTCTCGATTTTGAGTTATTTACAGGGGTTAAGTAGGCTTCAATGAATGCATGGCCAATCAGGAACACTGCTACTATAAGACATTCTATGTTTTACAAGAACAATCTTTTGCTCAAGATTTCAGTTAATTAAGAACCCTGATGTTTCCATTGCAACCAAAAGTTTGCCTCTTTATTCAAAACCACAAGAACTAATAACAAAGAATTTAAACCAAGATAAATCAACATCAAAGTAATAAACCAAAAGAAAACAGCATCAAATTATTTATGTACATAATCATTAAAAAACAAGAAATGAAAAAGTACCCACTCCTGAAAATCCTTTAACCTGGTGAGTCAAGGGGGCGGGCTGGATTGTACACATGAGATCCCTAACCATGGTCTATCTGTGCTATTTTTGAAATAGAAACCATGTCTACTAGTCTACAGTCATCCTTATCAGCCTGAGGGAGCTCAGGCTGAGCCTTAATTCTAGAACTGGCCCTTCCTCGGGTATGATATCTTAGTTTAAGCTCTGTTAAATAATTTCCCAGGACAGAATTAGCAGATTCATTACCTTCTCCCAGCTTAGTGGCATTATGTTTCATGTAAGGTTCTCTCAAAATTTTAATCTGACTTGGGGTACCCTTACGAGGTAACCATAAATGAGACTAGTATGAAGCAAAATAACCTTTTAACCTAGCAGACCAATCTCAGTTCAGAATAATCCCATATCCATCCAGTATCTTAGCCACCATAATGTCAATAAATTGACATATCTTGTTATTTGCAAATAAGCGTATGAGAACATTCTTCATTTCTCCCACTACTTTGACACCCGTTCTATATAGTTGCACTACTTCCCAGGATGTGGGCTCTGGCTACCCATTAATCTTTTTGCAAACTTCAAGTGGCATAACATTTACCGATGACCTAGAATATACCAAACAATTATGCACATTATGATTCAACATTTCTAGAGTCAAAAGAAAAGGCGGGGTTTTAGCCTTTTCTTCCCAACTGCCTTCTTCTCCCGACTGATTTTTTGTGGGTACATCTTTTTTAAGCTCCTTATTTTTTTCAGTGTTTCCTTCATTAGCATCTACCTATCCTTCCATAAGTTTGACAGGCTCGTTGATTAGCTTTGTTTCCTGGTTGACAGTAGAGACTTCAGGTGTTTTATCTTCAACATTGGCATTTATCTGTCTCTTGACATTCGTTTGCAACCTCTTAATATTTGAAATTGTTGCATTGTCTTTAATTATCAGATCCATGTCTTTTGTTGCTGTAGGTGTGTATTCAGATTTAAAAGCACTCTCCTCTGTGTTGAAAAGCGAGACACCCTCCCATAAAAACATGGTATCATTATCTTGTTTTTCTATGGCCTAGTTATTCTTTTCTTCTTTACCACTGTCCTTAGTCAATTTAGAGTCTAGCAGCTGATTCATTACCAATGTCATTGAATTTAACCATTGAGGACACTTCTTTTTAGAATGAGGTTGTTGGTGAAAAGTGCAGAAATTGTCTCCCCCTACCTCTGTTATATTCATTGATGCTAAATTTGGTGGAGGGATCTTCAATTGGCTGTTATCCTCCCTTTTTTGGTAGTAGGGTTTATAAGTTTTTTGAACTTCCTTTTCCTTCTCCAGATCTATTATTTGGTTGGAGAGTTTTTGAATCATTTTCAGCATTCCCTCAAAATCATGTGATTGCTCCTCTTTAGGTTGATACAGCAATAAGGATCTTCTCCCAGTAGCTTTTCTTTCAGGTTGCTCGGGATAGTCTTCTATACTTTCCTTTTCAGCCTCTACCCTTTCTGCTTCTTCATACGTCTCTACTAATGTAGGTCTGGCTTTCATTTTGGTAAACATGCCCAACTCAGGTCCTAGGGCTGAGGTATAATATTCAATTAGGACCTTGTCTGAGGGTCTGTTAGTTTCAGAGAAGTTCTTTAGGTATGTTGAAAACCTTTGAGTAAAATAATGCACCTTCTCATCCTTCTCTTTTTTTAACAAACCAAGACCTTTCATTAGTGAGGCATGTGTCTTTTGGGCTATGTATTTACTTTTGAAAATCCTTTCGAAGGTTTCCCAATCAGGAATAGAGTTTGTAGGCAAGCCGAAATACCAGGATGCTGCTGCTCTTTTAAGGGTATGTGGGAACAATATACAGACCACATCCTCGTGCTCCCCAGCCCTTAACCATTCTATTGCTAAATAGAAACTTTGCAAGTGGTCATCTACAACAATCCTTTCATCGGGATCAAACTTAGGAAGCAACTTCTCAAAAGCTTGAGGTAGGTTATGCAATGGGGGTGTTAGGTTCAAAGGTGATCTAGCTTTCCAAGCCAACTATGGGTTGGGATGATTCACATTTATACCAGCCATGAGCAAGGGTGGAAGAACAGGAGTTTGAGTAAGGAGCAATGTAAGGTGAAACCGGGCTTCCTTGCTTCAAGGGCAGAAACAAAGCCTGTAAGTACTTGGGTTAAGTCAAAAGCTTCCAAATATCTGCTAGTAGGGTAATCTTGGGAAAATAGGTTTCGACGGCCAGCCATGCACTGGCAGCCCTCCTTCTAGCACCAAAAACTGTTGTGGCCTGGAAATTCACAGGCGACAAAAGAAAGGGATTCTCCCCAGTCAACATTCCCAACTAGCCCGTGACTGTTTGGTGTGGGGAATCTGTCCGGTTTGTGGTCTGAATACCGTAGGTCAAGTAAAAAAAGGGCTTACTAGTTGAGGCCTGGTCCACCGTGTATATTTTTGTAATTTTTACTTAAGGTATGATATGCACGTGCCTAATTAACAATGCAGGGTGATGAAGGATGCAAGGAGAAGTCACAACGTGATGCGCAGGTCCTTATCTCTCGTCTTAGAACTCACAAGCATCTAAATCACATATGCAGTACTGAAGTAAAATTAACTATCTACATATTACAAAAGTGAACAATCCTTCACGAGGAGGGCCCCACTTGAGTATTCAGAAATTTCTTCCAAGCCAAAGCCTCAGAGGCGATGCCTTCAAATGCACAAGGTTCCAAAAAAATGAATGTTTATCTCGAAATTCGCATCTTGGTTCTTGATGTCCTCAATTCTAGCCACACTCAAATGAAGCTGATCTTCCAATAGTTGCACACTGATGGTAGAATGATCTACTTCACTCCTTAAGATCTGGTCGTCGAGGGCTTTAATGTGCTGTATTTTTGCTTCCTTCTCTTGATACCTCTTCTGCAAAATTTCCACAAATAAGTTGTGGTCCAGAAAAACATCTAGCCTCTGCTTAGCTTCTATTTGGCACCGGTTATAGGTAATCAGGAGCCTTCTGAAGAATTCTGTGCATGCTCCTTTCGTCTTTCTAACAGCCTTTTTGAATTCCTCGGCTGTGTTTATAGCAAACTCTAATAAGTCGTAATCCTGCTTAAGGGCCTATTGATCTTTCGAGGGAAGCTCTGTAGGAGTTTCTTCATTATTTTCCAGCCTTGCCATTCTTGCTATCAGGACTTCCAGGACGTCCTGAGATCTATCAACAAAATAAGAGGTCTCTAGAATCTCCTCCAATCGACCATCTATTTGCAAGACCTTGCATCTTTCCCCTTCTATGGCTGTCTGCAGCTGAAGCATTTTGGCCTTTTGTGCCAGCACGTGTTCCTTGAAAGGCTGGAGATTAACCTGCCACTCTTTTGCTTCCTCTAAAGCTGATGTTAGAGAAGTGATCTGCTCTTCAAGTTTTGTCTCTTGTTCTTGAGACTGCCTCTCACTTGCCTCCAGGGTGGCCTTTTGTAGCTCTAAGTCTTCTATATTCCCCAGCAGCTGTTCCTTCTCCACCCTTAGCTCTTGATACTCTTGCTGCACTCTCTCCAGACACTCTTGTGTAGTTTCCATAGACCTCCTTTCTGCTTGGAGAACCTGCAGTTCATCCTTTGAAGACCTCATCTCTTTTTGCATGTCCTCATATTTTCTCTTCAGCTTACTGTTTTCTTCTCTCTCCTTTCTTAATGTGTCTTTCAGCTGAGAAGAAGACTTCTTGGATTGCTCTAGATTTGTCATTATTTTGTCTACATTATCCTCCGAAGAGTGGATCAATGCAGCTCCTGCTCTAATGGTGAATCTGGCATCTCGGTCTGTCCCATACACAACGGTTGTATCCGTTATCATCTTCCCAGACAGACCTCCTGTTTTGACCTTCTTTTCAGTTCTCTTCACTATCCTCTTTCTTTCCTTGTCATAGAAGATAGTATTAAAATCAGGGATTTGTTCCCCTATCTTCTGTTCAAAAGGGACCAATTTAAGTGTGGGGACCATAGACTGTCTAGGTGTACTGACAGCATGTACTTTTGGGTCTTGAACCTCGGGGTTCTCCATGTCCTGGGTCTAAATGTCAGCTGTGTCAGAGGCTGATTGTTTTGTCCTTGTCTGGGTCAGCTTCATCCTCTCTGCTTCGTATTTCTGAAGCTCCTCATCAAGCTTCCTTTTCCTTTTCTCTTCTTCATTTCTCGCATCTTCTTCTACTTTTTGGGCTGCCTCTTGGGAAACTCTTCTTTTTTCTTCCTCTTCTCCCTGCAGCCACCTTGCAGCTTCTTGGGCCAACCTTTTGGCTTCTTCATTTCTTTTCCTAGATTCTTCATCGGCTTTTGATTGTTCATCCTGCCCTTTCCCACCTTTGGTGGTGATCTTCTTTTTGAACCTTTTCCTCAAGGCTGTTATGTTCAACGCACTGTGAAAGATAGACTCTTCTCTATCCCAATGGTGGGTGTATTTGAAATTGACATTGTTCTCTTTGCAGTGTTCAGCCACTTTGCTGTGGGAGTCATTTCTGTGGAAGGGAATTTCCCCGAAATGAAACTTTTCCAACTCTTCCACAAACTCGTCTGCTTTCTTCACTCTGGTAAACTTATAACTCCCCAACTTGAAAGGAAAAGGGGGATAGGAAACCTTCTTATGTTCAAATAAAAAGTTTCCTATGCCATCCAGGAAGACTTGCCTAACCGCCTCTTTATGAATGATGTAGTCTGTGGCATATTTGGGTAGTAGGGAGGGTGCTCTCGAGCCTCCAAACATTATGAAGTAGAGCCCATCCTCAGTCAGATAATATTCTCCATATTCTTCAATTACCTGCAAAGCCTCGTCTGACATGCAGTCACATTATTTCAGGAAAATGAGTGTATACAATGGCATGATAAAATGTTCACAGACCTCCTGGTAGTGACTGTGGTACTTGTGAGCCCACAGTGGCTTGTATACAGAGTAAACATGCATCCTCTCCCTATCCCAGATGCACCTTAGGCTGGGGAAAGGTTGATTGCATAGTATATAATCAACGAGTATGGAACTCATCTAAAATTTTGACCTCTTTTGGGACACTCCTCCCAGGGTTGAGGCCATACAGGCTGAAAGACTATTTGATACTATGTTGGCCTAGTTGAAAATGGTCCCCTGGGTTGCAACATAAAAAATAATTGGCATCCACTCCAATTTGAAGCTCTTTCCATGAGCTCTCCCAAAAATCCTGTTGAGAATTAAGGCGATGAACTTGTATGGGGTCCTTAAGCTCGCTGTGTCATATTCTCCCGTTGGCCTAGTTCTAAAGTTTCTTCCAGGAAACAACATTCTTTTGAGGGTCTCAACAAGGTCCATTCTGATGTTTCTCAACCAATCATCAGACAAAAATATTTGTGCTTCTGGCAGGTGGTAGGCCAGGGCTACATATCCTGGGCTATAGGTCGCATAGCCTTCTTTGTCAATGTTTTCAAGGATCATAGTGGTTACATTTTCCCGGGGAAGAATCCAACCAATCACTTTAGAGCATGGGAAGAGCTCTGGTCTTGTAGCAATCTTCATCAGTGAAGAGCTTTCTATATTTGCGTATATGCCTTCTTCCTCAAAGCCTATATCAGGCACCTCTCTGTGCGTGATCCACCTATAGATGTCTCCCCATTGCTACTCAAGCTCTACACCAATTATACACTTGGTGTTCTCATAAATATACTCAGTTTTGGTGATAAATTCCATGTCAGGATCTTCTTCGACCACAGGGGCCTTCTTCTTTTGCCGCTTCAACATTTTGAGTTCGGAATCTTCCTGTCATATATGAAATTATAATCATTTGGCCATTTTCGGATAAGTTGCAACATTGAGAAAACAATGTGCAGTGTTTTACCTCATCTGTGTTTAACATGATGGAAATTAGTTAAATGAAGAAAATATGTGCATGCATATAAACGTAAATGGCTTAACTAACAGAACTCTAGTGAGAAACGAAATCTACATTAAAATGAAGAAACTTTGGGCTCTCTGTGGGCGTCATGATCATCGCGCTGCGTGGAGTGACAGGGGAACTTATGCAAGATTTTTCAATGGGGCATCTCAATAAAACACTACCCATGCAATCTATGGTCAATATAACGCCACGCGGTGATACATTTCCACACACCGACTCGGATTCGAAACCGGCCGTGAACTGGGTCGCTTCGACGCAGTGGGGTAAAATGTGAGATGGTTCGAGGATGCGGCAATGTGAGTGGGGGAAACAAGTCCAAAAAAATCATAGGGAGGCCATGAAAAACTACCCCCCATTGACCTATCATCAAATGGGGCAGATTGGCGCAGACAGCGTAACGACCGTCTACACCAATCTCCCCAACCACTAAGCACAGGATCGAAACTCATAACGGCCATGGAGGAAAAAATACCCCGCAGGCCACAAAGTACCCCCACTAACAGTTATGCTACATGCTCCCCCCACTATATATGCATGTAAATGACGTGGTCAAGGGAGAACGACCGTGAAAAAACCTAGCCGTGCAAAAATCAACAAAACGCTCGAACGGAATGGGATAATGCAAATAAGAGCCTACCTGGCACTGTTGCGTGACCGGTGGGAAGAGGACTATTAAGCTTCCATAGTTGAGCCACCTGGAAATGAGGGTACACCGATAATGGGGGTCCGACCGAGCTTGAGCGAACAACAGCGCATGAAAATGACAGAGCATGACAGTCCAAAAATAGCAATAGAATAATCAACACTCGACCCCATATATATATGGTCAACCATAAGCGACATGAGAAATATTAGGCGACGGAAACACAAGGATCGGAGGTCACAAGAGCCACTCCCTCTGCAACGTTGGATGGAAAAACCACTAGGAGAACCGCCAAGACGTATGTGAGAAATCAACGTATCGGAGCTCGCAAGACTAATCATCGGTGCGACAGTGGAATAAGGAGCCATAACAGCGGAAGCATAAAGGACATCACCTCCCGCAATAGGCAAGACTGAAACGGAGTAAAAAATAACTAAATGACCAGAAAGATAGTGCTTTTTTCAGCCGCAATGGCGGAAGCCCAAAACTTAAGGATCGACGAAACAATAAAGCGAGGTTTGAAAAGTCAATGCGACTATCGAGGGAATTCATAGTCTACCATTTGCAACTGTGGAGAATGAAGTAACAAGATGCTCCGATGCGAAACCAAAAATCCACCGATTGAGACAAATGTATTGGAGAAGAATAACGAAGCCAAAGCTGACTATTTCTCCACAACGGAGGGAGTGCAAGCAAATAAAATTCCGACTCAAACACTTGAAAATGCATTCAAAGGAAATGATAGGCTTAAACAAGTGGTGGATCAATCCAAGCATTAGAAAATTCTTTCTGAAGAATCATTAGATCAAATCAAATAAGAAAATCAAACCGATATAAGCAAAAGGAGGGTCCCGAAATGTTTTGAATTTTGGGAAAATGTTGCAGCTACAACACTGCTATAGCTGACTGTGGCATATATTTGATGCAAGAAGTGTTTTTTTGGTTCATATATTTCATCAAACATTTGAGATGATGCTGGATGTAGCTTAATGTTAATTATTTCAGTCCCTTGAAAAAAGTGTCTACAACTAGGACTAATTATTCCAATGATGGATTTTCAAGTGGAAGAGTGTAACATTATCAAACATACATTTGTTGCATGACAGTAGTAAAAGCATTCCTTAAGTCAAATTTCAATAAGCATTCATTCTGTAATTTCATTTAATAAATGATAAATAGAGATAACATGCCTATAAATGATGGAAAAATTCCCTTGAATTAGTTTTTTAACACTGGTATTGATTATCTCTTCCCAAGGCATATTTATATCAGCAAAAGGCTCTCATTCAATGCCCCAACATTGTGGATAATCTTCAGTCAATTGCTGGCCATTCACAAGATGATACGATCTTCCCTTTATTTTTTGGCCAATGAATAATGTAAATCTGTGATTGCTACAAGATCTATGGGCTGAGTTAAAGTGCTGCTACATGGAATGTAAACCCATAAATGAAAGGCTACTACAAGACAATGCTTGTGCAACAATAAAAGAGTGGTAACCCTGTTAGCTCAAATAGCATGGAATATACTCGTTTTTCCTTAGTATGCAATGCACAACACACATTTGAAGCTTATACACTGGCCACATTTTTGCTTCAAGTCCTGCTCATTTATGGTGCTATAAATATGTATTATGTAACACCTCAGGCTCCAACTCGTTCTGTTACAAGAGTGTATTCTTATTTCTAACTCACCTTCTAACAAACAACAAATAGATCATACCAGTGGAATCGATTTTTCCCAGGGATGGACTGCAATCAACTCTCTTGACCTGTGTCCTCCAAATGAGAAAAGCTAGTTCGATTTGGTAAGGTAAAATGGAACCTTTTCTCACAAATGCGCCCAGACCATGAAAGCTACACGAATATCTTGCAAGTCCCTTCAAAACTCAGCTTGTGGATGAAATGAAAATACCCATTCCTCAACATTAAAGATCTTTGATAAAACATGAAGTGATTTCTCCACCATCAAGAGCTTGGGCAGACGATTCCACTGTCAAAAATCTTCAAAAATCTTCACCTCCTCCTAGGGTTTCGTTCAAGAGAAGCTTTGCTCAAGAGCTCATTTTTACAAATGCAAAATAGACAAGAATAATAGAATGAGCTCTCATTTTCATTTTATAGTCAACTATGAACAAAATATTCGTCTTGAATGTGCTATCTATCTACTAAATACTTTTAAACCACCATTATAAATTCTATTTTATAGGCATATAAGTATCCTTATGAGGATGTATGCTTGCATGCCGTATATAATCTCTAGGAGAGATGTAGTTTAATTATCTCATCTATCCATGCAAGGAAGGGACATTAGGGTTGGGTTTTGATACCTTTAGTTGAGGTTCTTTTTACTTTCCCACGTGGGTAGCTTAAGGTATATTTCAGAACTTTTTGAAGAAATATAAATTGTCTACATCAACCTTCTGCATTTTATTTTTAGTTAGACCACAATTACACTTCATTGCATAACAATGATCTTGTCATCCATTTAAGTACATGAACATAATGTGGGAAACCTAAAAATATTCCCTCCTCCTAACTATCAAGTGTTGATTAAAGATGACTAAAATAGGATAAAATCGGCCTAATCATAGCCTAAGTGGTGCATCCTACCTAAGATAACATGGATATAAAGCATGCATAAAAAGAAACTCAGTTCATTCCATCAACAAGTGCACCCTCCTTTTTGTTCCGAAATAAAGATAAAGCATGCCAAAAACAAGACTATCAACAACTCAGTATTTTTGAATGGATAAATATGAGTTCGAGTGGCAAATATGCTCCCAAACTAGTGCACCCTCTATGATTGGATAAAGAGGAGTTTCCTTGGAAAAACATGATACCAAAAATATCTTCCGTGTAGAGTGCTCTTTTTACTAGATAAATCTGATTTTAGAAAGCCAATAATAACTCCAAGTAGTGCACTTTTCTTCACTAGTTGGTGCATATGGTCAACAAATACCTCAAAATCGAACAATATGTGATAAAAAACCACCTAAAAATAGGACAATATGGGACACTCCACCCATCATCAGGGATTCAAATAAATCTTTGATAGATAGAACCAAC
Organism: Pseudotsuga menziesii; assembly: GCA_001517045.1. Taxonomy (NCBI): domain Eukaryota; kingdom Viridiplantae; phylum Streptophyta; class Pinopsida; order Pinales; family Pinaceae; genus Pseudotsuga; species Pseudotsuga menziesii. Next base: position 1,193,446 of record LPNX010041574.1, read on the forward strand.
TCTCAAGTGATCCTATTGAGGAAATAAATAGGGGACACATAGGTTAACCGTTTTGAAACAATCCTACTCTTGAGTGATCCTATGAATTAATGTTTTAAGAATACGGCATCATGTCTCTCCCAGAATGTGAAAATTCTAATTCCAATAGGAAATCACACTCACTATATCAAATACAAGCTCCCTTTTCATGGGCATGAAAAACTTGTCTCCCACTTGAGCATATGCATGCCTCTTTGTAGGCTGTGATGAAACAAGCAATTGCAACCAGGCTATTATATGCCAAAAAGACATACCAATTTGCTAAGAATAATAAAATACATGACATGAATCTTGTGTATTTCTTACATAAATGTTATAAACGAATTTAATATCTATCTTATATGAACATCTCTCTTTGATATATTTCTCTATGTTTGCTACATCTTAAAACGACTGGAACCGAATATATATTGCCTTTGATCTAGCATAACCAGGTGCAGCCAGGGACCTACTTTATATGAAGTTAAGTTTCTACTTTAAGGAGATATTCTAGCATGCTTGAATGCACTAGCAGGTAGTACGAAAGCATATTTGAAGGTCTGATCCAAAAATGAGTAAGGAGGCAACATTCAAGTTGAAAAAGTCATAGGATGAGGAGTGCTCATTAAAGCATAGGGATTTCCAAAGATTCAAGGAAATTGGGATGCTTATGTAGGGTTCCCATATATATATAGGATTATATTAAAGCTTCATTGGCCTAAATATAAGTGTGGCTGGAACCATTGTTGACCACTTTACCTCTTATTCCTATGAGATTCATATGTTGAGTAACACCCTAATTCATTTGATGACACATGGAATGGTTTTAGTATCTTGAGAATGTTTGATTTAATCTCTATTTCCCCCATTTTGTATGGGTGTCCACGTGTGATTTTGATCACACTTTTGAGAGGGATGACATCATTCATGATGATGATTTGTCGGTGGCCAAGTGATGATGATGAATGAACATATGGAATATTTGAGGTATGTTGGGTTAGTTCTGAGTGTTGAAGTAGCTCTGAACATTGTTTTGGATGCATCTAGATGTAATTAGGCATGTTCCTACCTTCATGTGGCAACTGAATTGAATTCTAGTCCATTTTCAAGACTAGAACATCAAGCAACATCATTTCTGGGCAAGTAAATCAGTGTTTTTGGTGAGGTTCAAACCTCACATGGCAACAAACAACATGTTAGGGCACAAACTAGCCTACTGGTAGCACTAAAAAAACAAGAAAAATAAGAATGAAGCAGATATGAGCAATCTTAAGGAGGTTTTGGGAATTCATTTGAGTAAAACCAGCAATAAAATGCCCCAAACATCAAATCTAGGCAATCTTTAGAGTGGATTCAGCCATAAAACTCCACCATATTAATTTCTGGGTACATATCGACATGCAAGAAGTAATTAGTCTATTTTTAACATACCTTTAGAGTTGGAAAAGATTTCGAGCTACTCTTTTATATGATGTATGGAGTTCAGTTCTCCTTTATAGATCATATTATGGAATCATTTCTCTTGGGGATGACCTTATGGGAGTTCTTTTGTATGTGGAGGTTAAATTCAGTTGATGTGTGGACATTTCTTATGGGAGAAATCTACCTTGAAGAGAGCCTTTGGGGGCCACTACATGGACATTTCTTATTTTTGTATTGCATCTTTAACGAAGATTTCCTCATGTCTTGTCCTTTTTCTTTTGAGTGTATCCCTTGGTGGATATTGTTGTTGGAGTATCTCCTTGGTGGAGCCACTTGGAATACTTCTAGGCTTGTATTAGTGCTTATATAAACATCATTGAGGAAAGCACCCTTTGGAAGGGGCTTTGGAGATTGCCTTGTGGTCATGTGGACCAATTTTTTAAAACTCAGACTCAGACTCAGAATCGGTCATGGGTCAACTTGAAATTGGACTCAAAATCGGTAATGAATAAAAAAATACTCGACAAATTTAATTTAATGCCTCAGTTTACTAAAAAATAAATAAAATATAAAAAATTTAAAGAAAAACAATATTTTAGACATTATAATCCATGATTCCAAAGAATTACAGACAAAATATCCAAAGTATGCTCATGTATATACCATATAAGGGTGAATATATCAAAATGGCATGAAGGTTACTGTGCAATACATATCATGAACAATATAGATAATAAATGTTTCCTAAATGGCATGTAGATTCCAAAAAACAACATGATATGATGCAACTACATCATACATCATATACAAATTGAAATGATCATATATCATACATGTCATTGATTAACATGATCAATCATCAAACTCATCACCACTGCTAGAACCAGAACTAGAAATAGAATCAAAACTACCAATGCAATAGGAAATGGCATCATGATTCATCATTTGGCACATGCTTGGGCTTCCCAGGGTCATATACAAATGTAGTAGTAGTACTAGCTGAAAATTTACAAACATGAGGATAGGGTTCATCTTATATATTTAGGGTTAGGATTAGGTTCCAAGTTTTGATTTAAATGATTGATCTTCTTGTTGCGATTTAAATGAATGAATCATGTTCAGATATAGAAATGTAGATAACCTTATGTTTCTTATGTCATTATGGGAATCTATGGATGCATATGTGAATCCTTCTATGTGAACTTGGTTTCTAAAATTAAATTTCATGTTTAGAAAATATTTTATGTTTCTGTGTAAAATTTAAATATGAAGGATGAAAGGAATAGATATTTCCATTCATATTACCACTATGTATGTTGGATATGAATCGTCTTCTATGGTCATGACTAGTACAATTCTCATACATAAAATTTACCATGTATATTTAAAATAATCTTGTAGAATGCATGTGAATTTGTCATAGAAATAAAAAAAATAATAAACAGTAAAGATGAAAGGAAGACGATTTATATTCTTCTGTTTAAATTTGTTCAGGTAAAATGGAGTTGGGTTGATTCAGTTGTGATTTGTAATGACTATTTGAGGTGTTCATGTTGCACAATTATTAAACTAGATTCGTTGTATATTGCAACACTAGAAAGCATTATACATGCTACAGAGAGATTTATTTTCTCAAGTATGACCCATTCTGAATATTCAGATATGTAGACAACTCCATACCTTCTCAATCAGGAGTACTGGATAACAAATTCAACTTACTAGTAGATTCATCTGAATAATGACATTCTTGTGGCCTTATCTCTCAATTCTTCATTAGGGTAGTGGATAGTTTAATAGTACGGGAAATTCATTTGCATCGATATTTCTTTGAAATCATTCAAAAATATTGACGATGTTAATTTCCAAGGTTGAGCAAGAGATCCAAGTGAAGTCTCAAAATCTTTAGATAAAATACTTCAACAGATTTTGGGAAACATATGATAGCTATAGGAGATTACTAAACTCCTAATTCGGCTCAAAATGTATGTCTTTAGACATCATTTATTTATTTATTTGTAAATGGCATTAGACATCTATTATTCAATGATTTATTTGAAGTGAAACTGTAGATTAGAGATGCATTTTTCACTTCGTTAATGTATTGCACATATTTGTACTTCTAGTTCCATTCACTATTCTGTGATCATTTTTGGATATAAATATATTTCTAGTCAGCATACAACTATGCGATAAACATAGTTTCTCACAAGGCTCTATAGTCTACAACATATGCTAGCATGGAGAAGGGATGGTGGAATCTAGATGTGAAATCAACAAAGAGCAGATTTTCTCAAGTTCAGGTGCTAGGTATGATATTTTTTCCCAAAATCACCTAGGACTCAAGATCATGAGAATATATAATGTTTAACATGCATATATGATATCAAAGGTGAATTAAAAAACAAAAAAAATATATCCATGTCCTATTTATAGAAGAATAACACAGTGGTATAGACAACTACAAGATTATGATTATAAAAAATATCATTATGGTATGAAACATTGTTGAAGGAGGAGATTGCATATATTGCATATCTAGATCTCAATAAGAGCCTTGAACTCTTGAACCTAGATAGGTGGCCTTGGGAGGAATACAATATCCACAATCAAATTTTCTTCTCACACTTGAGGTTGAATAAAATAAACTTTTGATATACCCCTATTCTAGATTGGGTTGTCAATTTGATCTATACATATAACATGTACCACTTACTCTTATGCAAAAGGCTTGACCGACCCTGGTGCAACATGTATTAGGAGGTCTCACTAACTTGCTCCCTATTGATCCACTCGTCCAAAAATTTGCTCATCACTTACCACCACCAATTGTTGAAGTTGGCTGAAAAAATAGGGCAATCAATCTAACAACTAAAAGTTTGAAAGAATCCTACTGGTTTTTCTTATTAGCAGGTGTTGTTATTATTAAAGCTACAAAATTTGTTTTCCTTCTTGAATTTGATCAAAAAGCACTAATACTATCTTTCTCAAACTTGCAATAATTTGATCTTTGTTGGAATTACACATGTTGATCTCATTCAAGGTCGTCCAAGATAACCTTATAGCTTTCAAAGTGTCCAACATCACACATAGCTCTGTTAAAACTTAATATATTTGGGTGTGATTGAGAACCAAATTGAATTACTTGGTGACTGACAGCTCAACATATTTGTGTAACCATCCTAAGGAATATGAATCCTTATGCATGTTGTCTTGAAACATATTTGTTCGAACTAGGCTTCCACAACTAGATTCTTTTGACTTACATAGTCAATTATTGTCAATATTGACATCTTCACTTAAGCTATTATCTCCCACAACTATACCCTCATATTTTTCACTTACTTGATTGGTCCAATTGTTTTTCCAAGTGATATTGTCTCATCAAAGTTTAGAAGTATCAAGATCTTAATTGTCTTTTCTACTACTTTTTCTTACTAGGATTCTATTGGTTTCTTCTTTTAATGTCAGAAACAATATATTTTTTTCATTGTATCATATATTATTACAAGCTTCTCCTAGAGAGTGATTATTATTTGTTAACTTCATTGAATGGGTCAACTTGTTGAAAAAAATCAAAACGCCTGTCAATATAGACCTTCAATTATGTATGAACATGTTTTATCTTTCCAATCAAATGCTCTTCTCTTCCTAGTTGTTCATGAAATTGATAGACCTTCAATTATGTATGAACATATTTTATATTTCCAATCAAATTCTCTTCTCTTCCTAGTTGTTCATGGTATTGATATCCATTTCTTTGTTATAGGCATCCCCAAACATTCAAAGGCCAAATACTTCAAGTTATTTTTCTATTCGGGTGTCGATTCCAATAGTATAACTCGGTGCAATCTACTCTTACTCATCGAGAATTCCAATTTTATGATATATTGATGAACTTCTTACAAAGAACACAAGAAGCAATCAAACATGCACATCAATTTGAAACTAACTACACTGTAACCTCTAATATAAATTTCTAATTGCAATGAAATAATGACAATATCAAATACTAATATGCTCACCTGTTACTCACTGTAAACATCCCCTTAGGTTGGGTGTCGACAACATTATATAGAGGTCAGTATCTTTCTCCTGTTTCTTGATCATGAACCATAGAATATCTGTGACTGAATGTCCCCATCTAAAATAGAGGGCTCTTTCATGTTGTATTCAAATTGCTTGGTACCTAGACCCAGGCCACAAGACATCACTTCATGCCACTTGGAATTGTCCCGATAGAATCCATCTACCTACATCTCTACTAGATTCCCATCTGATACTATTGCCCCATCTTTCCGAATGTGATTATAGAGTTTTGGATCCTAGCAAACAAGAATTTTCTTTTCATCAAAGTCAAAGCATGCCTCTTCGACCAAATCCATCCATTTCTCTAAGTGTGCATATCTAGTTTTGATGCACACCCGAGTCTTTATCCCTGCCATTCTGAAATGAAACCATATAATATTTTCTCAAAGGCCCCATTTCCTCCTTGTTACCCCCAATTTTGCACAGGGAAGTTGTTGAGGCTCTCTAAGGTCTTGGAGGAATTTTTGGTCTTGATGGGGGTATCCTAGACTCTTCCTAGGAAATGAACACCAGTAAGAAATTCGTGGGATGGTTTTAAACATTGTTGGGAAATCATGTAATAAATTCATTTGTGGAAATTGTTTGATATATAAGTAGGGAATATAGAAGAATATAACCTCATGGATGAATTAATACTCTGAAGAAGAAAAAAAGAACCATCTGATGAACTATTCCCATAAAACCTTGATTTCAAAAAATCCAACTGAATTTGGGTCCAGGGAAATGATTGTAGGAAAAATCATCCACATAAAACCATGTTTCAAGAATTTCAAAGAAAAATCATGGCCATAAAACCTCGTAGTGAAATCAGGGCTACAAACCCTCACAAAATAATTCCCATAAAACCTTGACTCCAACAAGTCCAATTAAATTTGGTGAGGACACATTGCAAAGCATCGAGGAGAGCCAAAGAAAAAAGTTTGGATGTTATATATTTTTGGGTGTAAAAGGGAAAATCGTTCTCTTTTTGGGGAAATTAAAAACTTTCCAAAACATTACAAAGGAGAAAAATAATTTATTTGAACATTGGTATCATAGAAGCATTTAAATATACACATCCATCAAGGTCAAACAAATAAAAATGTAATTTTTAATAGTTTACAATAATTTCCCATATTATAGTGTATTACTAATGTCATATTTTGCATTAAAAATGTAGTAGTTCCATGTCTTTAATGTCGAAAAACAAGTATACAAGATCAACTCTCTCAATAATAGGTTTATAAAATTGACAACTTGTAAGCATGGGACTATAATATTACAGAGATAGTCTTATTAGAAATGCTATAAAGGAAAGAGGTTAACATTGTACAATGACACCTTTTTAAGACAATTATTACTATATGTTGCATAGATTGTCAAAAATAGAACTAAACAAGTTCAATGGCTCCAACCCAACTAGATGGATTACCCAAATGGAACATTATTTTCTCCTCCAATGTATTAAGGATAAGTAGTTGAAACTCAAAATGGATATGTTATACTTGGATTGAGAGAATTGGCATGGTGGCAATGGCATAAGAAGAATTACACGACATACTTTGCCTAGAGCCAATTTGTGAATGTCATCTCATTATATGTTGGATGGAAAGTATTTATAGAGGAAATATAATGTAATATTAATGGATCTGTATATGTGGAGGAAATGTAATATTATATTTATGAATCGTTTTCCTTTACCTTACGTGAAACATGGGAATGGTTGTTGAACTTAAGCATACATGGAGATTATATAATCATGGATCATATATTAGATATGCTTGTTGACAACACATGCCATATTTGGAGGTGGCATGTTTCCTTTTCCATGGTTTGAGGAGAACATGTGAAAGTAATTTGTAGAAGTTTTTATAAAGTATTGAATAGAATTTATGTGGATATCAATTAGAGGGCTTTTCAGCTCTTTTGTTGACATTTCTTAATGGTTAAGTAACCTTTGAAGGGAATTTTGGATGCATCCATCTGGTCCGTGTCCATTGTTTAAGTATTGTACAAACCATTCTTCCACCTCTATGATCGTTGTTGTGATTAGGAAATCAAATGAATTCAAGATTTACTGAAATACTAGAATAAGGACATTATGGGCCTCTAAACAGGATCAAAAGGTCGTCAATATGTATTTCCAAGAGTTTATATTTATAAAAGGTGGAAATTTTAAAAGGTGAAGGGAAATATATCTTAAAATGGGTGGAGTGTGTTAATGCCCTTTATTTGTTTAGTAAAGTTTTGGTGGTTGAATGGAGAGTAGAGAGGTCCTTTACGACGTAGTATGGAGGATATATTGTCATGTACGATTAAAGTGCTTTCTTATTCAAAGAGGGGAAGGAAATAAATAATGTAAAGTGTGTGTACATGGAATTGAATATGTGACCTATGAAGGGAGAAGGAAATAAAAAATGTAAATATATAATCAACGGATTTCAACCTGTGGCCTATGGAAGGAAAATCAAAATCAAAATCATCAAATGTGTGTTAATTGATTTGGACCTATAACCTCTTAGAAAAAGTTGCCAAACCTAAAAAAATAACAAAATGGATATTCCGTGGGAACTGAACCTCTAACATCTCAATCGTGAAAATAGAAAAGAGGATGCACAAATGTTTATGGGGTTGAACATGTGGGATCTTAGTGAAGGATGCAAAATTTAAAAATATGTGTTTAATGATAACAATAAAAATGTAATAACATATGTCTAATATATGGATCTCATTCATGCACAGGTATTTTTCTATGAAGGTATTTTGGATCCAAAATGGATATTTGTCATTCATTATGATCCAAGTTTAAGACATGTTTTTGAAGATGCTTCAATAAATACTGAGAAAAAAAATGATGACCAAACAAATATAGTTGAGGGAGAACAAATTGGCATCCATGATGATATTCAAGTTGAAGAAGATATATTAGAATAATGTGAAGATTATAATGATGACAATATTCCTTTATCAATATGGAGAAACAGGGTCATAGGTGCATCTTCAGAAGATGCTATCATGGAGGAAGATGATATTATGGAGGAAGATAATATGGATGATATCGAAAGCCGTGATGAAAATAGATCTGGTGACATTCATGTAACCGATTTGGAAACAAATTTTATTGATACAAAATATGATGAAAGTTAAGATGAGGATGATTACAATATCACTTTAGCAGGATGGTGTAGCAAGAATAATATTAGGTACTTGCAATAACATATGAACATTGGCAAGGAAAAATTAGAAGACCTAGATGCGGATTATAATGTGAATGAAGAATTCTAAATTTATAGTCAGATATGTAATTCATATTTAAATAATAATGGTTTTTATGTCCCATTTTAAAATTCTTTGTTATTATTTGGCTACAATAATCATTCAATTACTATGTTTAGAACTCATTATCTAAATTAATGTGTTTATTCTTGTCTCTATACTCGTTACCTAGTGCAATGTTCTTAAATTTTTTATAAGTTAATATGATTTGGTATCCAAAAATAACAAGAATTAGTTGGATAACAGTTATTGTGGTTAGTTTCATCTATTGGTTAATAATGGTTAGAAGTGATATGAAGTTATTCGTTGAGAATTAAAAAATGTTATATATGTATATTGTAGAAGTTGTCATATGCAAGTACATACAAATATAACTTGTATAGTTGAAGGTATTGGTTAACACAAATGTACGTAAACTACACTACAGAAAAAAACCTTTGATTAGTTTATGTATAAGCTCACCTTTAAAACAAATATGATTCACTTAAACATATATATAATCCATGTAGTATTCATATAGATGTTCAAATGGGATTTCGATTAGATTATGTGATTCACAACTACCCTCCAAATCAAAATACTTTTGATTAACTATAATAGGAAATGAAAAGTAAGATGCCAAATCGAGGAAATGTCATATTTTGATTTTGTTGTCACTTTTGTTCATCAAATCATATTTTTTCCACTTTAGAAAGATCTTTATATAATGTGCCTATTTTTACACCAAGACATGAATCTAGCACAAGTAGAATTTAAATGTAATTTATTTGGGATGTTAAAGTGGACGCAATTTGTGTCCATTTTAGCATCGTGATGATATCAACCACCTAGTTTTGCACCTATATCCTAGCATAAGGAGAACATAAATGTAATTGATTTGGGGTGATAAAGTGGAAATAATAAATGTAATTGATTTGATGATAATGACATTCACAATTATGTGATTACATGATAATGATGATGACAATGTTGTTGTTGATGATGAAAATGACAATGACAATGATGATGATGATGATGAGATGAATGGTGATGAAAACCATGGCAATGACAATGAGGTTGACAATGATGTGATTATATGGTGGTGATGATGATGATGATAGTAATGATGACAATGACAATTACGATGACAATGAGAATGACATGAGAAATGATGATGATGATGATGATGATCATTATAAGAAAGTGTTGGTAGAGGTAAATAAACCCAGTTTCACTACAAGATCCAAGATTAAAATGTGCTCAATCATAGTTATAAGTTATGCATGCTTAAAATTGTAACTGTATCCCACTTGTTATGCATGCTTTAAATGGTAAACCTATCCTATACGCTTTAAATGATGACAATGATGAACTAGATGACAACGACAATGATGATGTTTTTGATGATAAAGATGATGGAAATGATGATGATGATGATGATGATGATGATGATATTTGTCATTGTCACCATGATTATCACAATAGTCATCATCATTGGAATAATCAACATTCATGTCATCATCATCACTATTGTCCTTGACATCATCATCATCACCATTGTCCTTGACATCATCATCACCATCATGATTATTGGAATTTTCATTAGTTATTCATCATTACCTTTGGAATAAGAAATAACATCTACCCAGAATATGTGTTTAGTGGAAAAGGGTCATGGAGGACACATACAATTTATGCATGACAAATAACAACTTATTTTTTAAGATGATAAACACCATCATCCTCATTGTATTCATCATCATTGTCATTGCCATCATCACCATCATCATCATTCATTTCATTGCCATCATAATCATTGACAATGTCATCATTTTTCATTATCCTCATCATCATCATTGTCATTTTTCTCCTCATTATCAACAACATTATCATCATCATCATAACCATCCTCAATATCATAATCATTATCCTCGTTGTTATCTTCAACATCTGGGTGTAAAAATGGATGCAAAAGTGGATAAAAACATGTATGCAAAAAAGGATGCAAACATGGATGCAACAAAAGTAGGCGCAAAAGTGGGCGCATAATGGGGTGCAAAAAAAATGGATGCAAAAGGTGATGCAAAAGTGGATGCAAATAATGATGCAAACGTGGAAGAAAAACATGATGAAAAAAGTGGCGCAAAATTGGATACAACCATGGATGTAAAATTGGATACACAATTGGATGTGAAAGTGGATGCAACAAAAGTAGATGCAAAAGTATTTATAACACCTAACGCAAAACCTGATGCAATAGTGGATGCAAAAATGGATGCATAAATGGATGCAATAACTGATGTAAAATTGGATACAAAAAAAGATGCAAACTTGGATGCAAAAGTTGCAGCAAAAGTGGGTGTAAAAGTAGGCACACAAATGGGTGTGAATTGGGACGTGACAAAAGTGGATGCAATAGTAGATGCAAAAAAAGACGTAAACATGGATGCAAAATGGGATGCAAAAATGGATGAAAATGTGGGTGCAAAAGTGGACGAAAAAATGGATGCAAAAGTGGATGCAAAAATGGATGAAACAAAACAAGATGCAAAACTAGACTCAAAACATGATGTAAAATTTGATGCAAAACTTGGCGCAGGAAGGGATGCAAAAAAAGAATCAGAATTGGATGCAAAAGTGGATGTAAAGAAGGATGTAAAAGTGGATGAAAAGAAGGGCGTAAAATTTGAGTCAAACATGGATGTAAAAGGGGGTGCAATAAGAGTAGATGTACAAACTAGGCACAAAATTAGGTGCAAAACTAGGCTCAAAACATGTCGCAAAACCTGATGCAAAACCTGGCGCATAACCAATTGCAAAACCCGGTGCAAATTACGTCGCAATTTGCGCCAGATTTAGATAAAGGATGCAAAAAATGCCTAAAATAGCACCAACCCGTGAAATTGCACCATTTTGTCCAAAAAATGAAGAAAAATACATTGAAAGATGGTCTAGATGCAAAAATGGATGCAAAAAGAGACGCTAAATCCAGTTTTTGTTGTAGTGGGGTCAACTCTCTGTCTATGTCGCTCAATCATTTCTATTCCAATTTCTTTTTGTTTTTATTACAAAAAAAAATTAAAAACGTTAGAAAAAAAACACATTAACATAATAAAACTTACATTAGTATCTATATACATAAAAGTACATAAAAATTGTTTTTGTAAATAAATCAAATTTAAACAAAATATATATACAAAAACGCTTTAGAAATAAAAAAATAAAATAAAATTAAAAACTAAAAACATATAAATAAATACAAAGCATTAGGTAACAAATAATAAAATTAAAAACTACAAATTAACTTGATCAAATTTTATGTTTGTTGCGCTAACTTGTTTTCGCAAGTCACTCAGAAACAGGTTTTGACAAGAAGGGTTGTGTAATATGCATTGCTACTTTTAGGTATAAGAGAATTTTATTTATTCTCTTTAACTTCTTGTTAAGCACATATTTTCATGTATTTTCAATGTGCTCATAATTTTTTTGCAAGGAAATGGTAACCTTTTGCAGGTTTAAAGATGAACAAATGGCATGCAGAAATAATTTCTAGAATTGCAGAAAATTTTCACAAAAATGTGCCATTGAAAGCTTGAAGAAGTTGAGTTTCCACTATGTATGTCATGAAATTTTTCTACCACAAAGAAGCTTTTCAGAGACCAATTATGACATGTCATGATTATTACCCTTTTCCTTCCAATTTTATCCTTCATCGATGCTAGAGTCTACTTTTCATTGCCTTATACATCATGACTTCCCATATGTCCACCTTTCTGAGTCACACACATTTTCCTCATTTTCAGTTTATCTTTTGCCTTCCGAATAAAACCATTCAGTTTCCTTTCCATGACTACATTGATTTGTTATCCCTTCCATAAAACCTATTTGACCATGAGATCTTTTATCTATAGTCCTACCACTCATTATGTACAACTCGTGTTGATTGATGTGGGATTCCTTAAGGCCCACCTTTCAACAAGTATTGCCCCATCGACCTCAGCACACTATCTGGGATAGAGAATAGAGTTCATTTTTAGTACCTTGAGGCTTGCATGCCTTAATGGCAAGTTCTCTCGCTTACAATCATGGGAATACATCAATGTCCCTTGATCGTTAGATCTTGCAAGTGGCTCGACATCAACTCATTTATTCGCACTTTGCATGATGTACTTAGGTACCTTGGCACTCATTGACATAAATGGTGAGATTTCCTCGCATCGGTTAACAATATTCATCAATGGTCGATAATCCAATGACTTCTTTCCATGTTCGACATCGACATATTTATTCGCATGGTAAGAATTGTACCATCGGGTTTTGTAGCAGGTGAAGACTATATACTTTGCATAACTCCATCAACAGTTTTATAGCATCATAATTCAGCCATATGAGAGTACCATAGTTCTACTTTCAGCTCTCATCTTTTACTTCATCCAACCAAGCAGCAGTTCAGTTCCTTCACTTCACATTCTATGATCCAGCAGCAGTAGCAGCCACATTCCTATTGCATAAGTTCATTAACTTTTTAGGTAAGTGGAGGTATGTTGTTTTCTAATCTTTAACCATGTAATTCCTTAAAGGCTAGAAAATGAATGAATTTGGAAAATTCTCTCACCATGTTACATTACCTTACTCATTTTCATGAACCTAAGACATCTTCAATTGGGGGGGGGTGGGGGGGGTATATTCATTACCATTTGATTCCATTTTTTTCGTCATCTTATTCACCATTAACCAACATGTCTCTTCAAACATACATTTTATTACAATTTGCATAACTCATAACATGAAGGCAACGTTTTCCAATGAACATTGATAGCTCATCATTTCCAGTGAATGTATACTTTTAAATCCTATGTATTGCAACAAAAATACAAGTAAAAGAAATGAATGTTGTTAACACAAGAACCAACATTTGTTATGGTTGTCACACAAGAACCAACCACAAATATATATAAAAAAAAAAAAGAAAAAAAAAGAAAAAAAGAAAAATCAGCTGCTACTTATGCATTTCACATCATGGAATGATTTACTATTACAAACATCATCATGCAAAGACAAAAAGCTTATGCATAGTTGCATGAAGACATGCAACACATTCAGTTGGGGGGAATATTGAGTCGCAAAAATACCACATTTTATTCATTTTTCATATACCATTTGTCACCTTATTCCTATTTTATCCTTCCATAAAACCATTAATATCCACCACTTTGATGATACATATGAGTTTATATTACCATTTTCCAAATAATTTATTTTTGAGTATTTTGAGTGAATTTGTGGTTAAATATTAAGAAAAATAATATATTTTCATTATACTGTAAAGTTGGATGAGTTTGGTGATGATTACAGGTATATTTCAAGACTTTAACAAGCTCAAAAGTCACCACCTAGCCTCAAATTCGAATTTCATCTTCAAGATATGGGCTAATTTCAAGGAGACTATCATGGAGATGGAATATCTTATCCAAGATATCATGGAGGATTTGAAGGGATGGGTTGAGAGAAAAGTGGATTTGTTGAGGATTTGAAGGGATGAGTTGAGAGAAAAGTGGATTTGTTGAGGATTTTGAGGAATGGTTCGAGAGAATAGTGGATCTGTAATTATGATTACTTATCTTGAATTCATGTATAAATAGGAGGGCTCTCTCCATATTTTGTTAGAGGCCTCTCTAGTGGTGTGGAAGTAGATAATAGTTTAATGTTAATCATAGAATGGATTTTTGATTGTTATGTAATGGAGATGATGCTTTAATGCAAATCCTCTTATTCTTTATCATGTTAATTTGAGTTTCTTTCTTATGAATTGTTAGTGTATATTTTCAGTAATTTCTTTCTTATGAATTGTTAATATAGATTTTCAATGATGTCTTGGTTATGAATTAGTTGTGTTGATTTTATGTGAGCTCACAAGTTAATGTTGATAGTTTTATATCATTTTATTTCATGAGATCTTATGTTTCCTTAGATTAGATTTATTTCATGCAATTTACTACTTTTCTAGATTAGATTTCTTTTCATGTCATTTCCTGATTTTGCAAGCTTAATTCAATTTTAGTTCCATGTATTTTTTTATTTAAGTCACCTAGAATATTAGATTAAGTTAGAAATACTCTGCCCCTGCATATATTTTGTCTGTACCTCATAAGTTTACGCTCTTCCAGGGTTGACAATTAATCGTTGGATATATGTTATAAATTGTTTAATATTTTTCCCCAACAGGAGCTATGATGGCATGATGGAGTGTTGTGTAATGAATGAAAACTCAAGATTATCCATTGCAGGATCGAAAAACCAACTACAACTGAGTGTGTATAAGGAGAGCATATGAAATGGTGTCTCATAGGCCAACAACAATCTCTAAAACCGAACTATGATAGCGGGTCACAGCAAGGAGAGTCTACAAAAAAAGTGGCCAGAAATCTAATAAGCAACACTACCTATAAAAATAAAAATGACTTACTAACCTATGGGGTATGAGTGCAAGCAAGCTCCTAACTACAAGCTAGAAGCCCCACACAAATCGTATCCTCAACAGGGTGATGAAATCCCAGTATGATAATACGAAATAGAAGAATAATATAGGCTAAGAGAATCCCACTACCTGAGAAGGACCTCTGGCTAAAAGGGCCCTAGAAGAATGGAAAATAGGCTACCTTGTTCATGACCTGTCCATTCGGTTTACTGACGCTTCAGCCCTTGACACCCAGTATACACTAGCCTGCACGAGGAGGAATATTAAGGTTTATCCTTCGGTACAACATGGAGTGCAGTATTCCAACTTGAATTCTGGAACCCCTTTGTTGTGGCTTACTCCTACTGAGCAGGGGGCCTCCTGAAAAACTGGTTGTGACCGTGTCAACAAGTACAAGAGGATTTTGTTCCCCTAATGGAAAACAACTATGTCTCAAGATGTAAGTGACAGAGGGGTGTTGTTTGGATTCCTATCCCAAAATTCCTAAATTAGCTACAATACTGTTTTATCCTCAAGCGAGGTTACAATCTTGGTTGTATTAAGTTATTTTTAAGGCTTGCTTGGGGTCATGAACCAAGATTTTCATTTTTATGGTGTGAAATGTGTGCAACTGATGTGTATACAAAACTCAGCAATCCACGACGAAGATGTCCCAATATCACTATCGGGATGAAAATATAATTCAGATAAAAAGAAATAAAGAACAATAAATATGCTGCAGAATAAAATTTTCTTCCAAAAATAAAATGTACTTAAAACAAATTAGTAGTAAAAGGAACTAATCAAACATAGGAAACATGCATGGGGTCTCAGCCATGCAACTCAAATATAATGACTCATAAACCAAGTAAGTGGGATCTCAAAACATACCAAGGGGCTGCAAAGGGTCAGATCTGGACAGAAACAGGTCAAAAAAGGGATTGACATAGACAGAGGTTCTAAAATAGGGATCTGAAGCACAAAAACAGACTGAAAAATTACAAGTCACACCTGTTGGAGGAACATGCGCGATCGGGGTCACACAGAACAGAGGAATAGTTGCAACCTAGGTAGGAAAATAGTTGACGGACTCAGGTTGCACAAAACAGAGGATTAAGCGCGACGAGTTGCATGAAATCAAGTCACAGTAGAGACTTGGATCGCTCCGGAAGCCAAGACATGCGTGATATGGATTTTTGAGCTAGGTCACATGTATCGGGATAAAAGGCATGACATATGTCGCACTTTTCAGAAAAAAAAAGGTGCAATTGGGTCACAAATTTTGACTGGATAGGTGCAACTCGATGTTAGAAAACATGACCGTAGAGAAATAACAGATATACAGTTAAATCAATAAACAAGATGCAAAACACATTAAAAAATTACAAAGAGACACAGATATAACATGGTTTCCCCAAACGATGGGCTACGTCCACAAAGAAATTGCCAGTCCTTTTATTACAGTCCAGAAAGATGAAGGGATACACCCTACAGCAAAACCATTGCACTTCCTCTTCACGCTCTCACAGTCTCTCTTCCAATACAACACAATACCATACTCAGTCGTTTTACCATGCTTTCTTTTATAGGGGAAATACAATGAGAAAATTCTAGGGTTAACCTAATACCATGGGTCTACAAAACTGTTGGCCAACACAGGCAGGGGGAATGAGTGTACAGTACTCCTGGGTTACAATAACAACTGAATAATATCTCTGGATCTGGAATATTAGGCTTCACAACCAACAATCTCCTACTTGGAGATTGATCGTAGCAACTCCACCGCTACTGCACTTGCTGGACTATGCTCTGGACCTTGGACTTGGAAAATTTCTTATTTTCACCTTCGTGCTTTAAGGCCAACAAAAGCCAGAGCAGGTACTCAGTTTATCTCTAGTTACTCCCTTTGTCAACATGTCTACAAAATTATGGCTAATGTGTATCTTTTCTAGTTTTAACATTTCTTCATCTAGAACAAATCTTATGAAGTGGTACTTGAGTTGTATATGTTTAGTCCTCGAATGAAAGGCTGAGTTCTTTGCAAGATGAATGGCACTCTGGTTATCACTGTACAACCTACTATTCTCCTGCTTCTTACCCAATTCTTCCATGAACCTCTGCAACCAAATCATCTCCTTACTAGCCTATGTAGCAACAACATACTCTGCTTCCATTGTCGAAAGTGCAACAACCTGTTGCCATTTTGAAATCGAAATTACTACTGTTCCACCCACAGTAAACACATACCCCATGGTGCTCCTTTTGTTGTCTTTATCACTAGCCATATCTGCATCAACATATCCCTGTAGAATAGTGTCTAAACCTCCAAAACATAATGCATGAGAAGTGGTACCTATCAAATACTTGAGAACCCACTGTACTACTTTCCAATGCTCTTTACCTGGATTATTCATATACCTACTCACAAATCCCAATGCATGTGCGATATCTGGTCTTGTGCACACTATGTCATACATCAATCTCCCAACTGTTGTTGAATAGGGAATCTTGGACATGTAATCTATCTCTTCCTGTGTCTCTGGACACATATCCTTGCTTAGTTTGAAATGGCTCGCCAAAGGTGTATTGTCTGGTTTTGCATTCTACATTCTAAACCTCTACAACACCTTTTCTATGTACTCACCTTGAGACAATGTCAATTTGTGATTTTTCCTGTCTCTTGTTATTATAATACCAAGGATTTGCTTTACAGCACCCAAATCCTTCATCGCAAATGATTTAGCTAGTTTTCTTTTGAGCACATTTATATCATGCATGTTAGACCCTGCAACAAGCATGTCATCCACTTACAATAATGAGATAATATATCTTCCGTTATCTAGCCTCTTGAAATAAACACAGTGGTGAGAATGACATCTATCATAACCTTGTTCCATCATAAACTTATCAAATTTTAACTACCATTGCCTTGGAGCTTACTTTAGGCCATACAAGATCTTCTTCAACCTGCAAACCAAATTCTCCTTCCCTTTGACCTCATACCGTTGTGGCTGCTGCATATAAATCTCTTCCTCCAAATCCCCATGGAGAAAGGTCATTTTTACATCTAACTGTTCAAGATGCAAATCTTCTACCGCCACTAGACTTAAAATAGATCTAATTGAAGTCATTTTAACAAGAGGAGAAAATATTTGATCAAAGTCTATACCTTTCTTTTGTGCAAACCCCTTTACAACAAGTCTAGCCTTGTACCGCTTCTTGCCTCCATATTCTTCCTTCAACCTATAAACCCATTTATTCTGCAATACCATTTTTTCTACAGGCAACTTAACCAGATCCCAAGTCTAGTTTCTTACCAATGAGTCCATCTCCTCATCCATGCCTTGCTCCCACTTGTTTCTAGCTTCTACCTGCATTGCTTCTTCATAACATTCTGGTTCACTAGAATCAGTCATCAATAAATAATACAGTGAAGGAGAGAATCGTTCAGGGGGTCTACTTAACCTGGTAGAATTTCTTACAGTTGCAGGAGTTTCAGGTACCTGTTGCTGCTCTTGATTTTCTGGTGCCTTTGGAAGTTCATTTTCTTTGATTTTATCAAGCACTGTGTACTCTATGTTTTCCTTTTCTTCTTTCTTTCCTTGCAACTGATCTTTGTACATGACCTTTTCATTGAATACTACATCTCTACTCCTAATGATTTTGCGATTTTTAAGATCCCATAAGCGATAACCAAAATTATCAACCTCGTATCCAATAAAGGTACATTTCTTGGATTTAGCCTCAAGCTTTGTTCTATCATTTTTATCAATATGTGTTGGAGTAGGGTCCTGCAGCTACAGAAGAAGCTTCTATTTTGACAGACATAAAGTTTTGGCAGAGATATAAGAGGCAGAGCTACGACGCCGTAGCAGGTTTCTAGCTACAGATTAGAGCCGGAAACGGTGACCATAGAAGACAGAGAAGTCAAGGAAGACGACGATACCTGAGCGGCTGAGAAGAGAGAGCTCACCCACTGCATTGAAGGCAGCGGCGGACGACAGGAGGGCTCAGCTACCCTCATAAAGGAAAAGGAGCAATGAGGCCGAGGTATTGAAGACAAAGGACAGCAAGGGAAGCAGTGCCGGTACCCATGGTCAGCGCTGGGAAGCATGGAAGACTGCAGGAAGCTGTGGTGAAGGGAAGAGGTGCATATTACCCATGATCAGCGCCGGGAAGCATGGAAGACTGCAGAGAGATGTGGTGTGATGGATAGCGGCTACCTCAAAGTACAGATACGCCAACTGTCACTAGTTAGGGTTTGGGTTACTGTTGGGACAGGCCCACAGTGTTGTAATGGTGAGACCTTTGGGCCGCCTATAAAGGGATGTATTTTGTATTGTAAAAGGTTGGCATTTTGGGAATTTTAGGCCATCCAGCTAGTCAGATCATTAGTAGTCTGTTAGCTTACTGTTATTTTGTATTGTAACAATCCACAGGGATTGACAGAGAGGGAAGAGTATATTGTAAGAGAGACAATATAGAGATAGAGAAGAGATCTAAGAGAGAAGGGCTCCAGGCTGTGTGCAGAGTTACCCAGAAGATCTCAAGCTGCATATGCGGTGCAGCAGAACTGTGTTTACCTTCCCCTGAGCTATAATAGAAACACAGTTCTGTGGACGTAACTTCCATCGTAGAGGTGAACCACGTTAAAATCAAGTGTTATGTGATTGATTCATGTGTTGTGTTTATTTGTTGCATCTGTTAGTTATTATATGAGCCTTGTTTATAGTTGAATGTATGTATGCGTTGTTCAGTTCATAATAATATAGAAGGATAGATATAAGTTGAAGTATTTGGCATGTTGCATGCGGGTTCATTTATGCTTTGCTTGAACAGTCACTAGTTGCAGTGTTAAACAACCTGGTATGTTGAGTCTTGCAAGTCGACACGAACAATGCTAAGTGCGCTGAGCCGCAGGAGTAGGATATCACAGGGAGGCGATACTGCACCGGCAGAGGAGCTGTGGTGCACGATACCATGGGTTAAGGACTTAGCGTTGGGGAGAAAGTTACGTGTTGTCTGGTGCGCGGCGATGCGATAAGGCTGGAGTCATCGTGAGTCAGTGGAAGTTGCGTGACGTGGAGAGGGACCGTGCGACAGGAAAAGAAATATCTCATGGCTAGAAGAGCTGGGAGATGAGGAGATCGTGTGACGTGAGCAGAAGGGTCGCGCGACGCACAGAGATAGAGGCCGCGCGGCTAGCAGAGCTGCGAGTCGCACATAGGATGCCACAGAACCTGGTCCAAGATGCTTGAGTCCTTGGCCAACCCATTAGAATCACTTTGGGTGAGACTTCAGGCCGCTTCGTGGTCTGTCGTCGAAAGGGCCAGTGAGCTATGGGTGTTGTTGGTTAAATACAGTAAACCTGTGTCTGCCCATGATAGCCAACAATATGGACAAATGCTTCACAACCAAAAGTTCTCAGAAATGAGTATTTTACCTGTTTACCTATCCATGCCTCCTCTAGAATGCCACCATCCAAAGCGCTTGAAGGCCCTCTGTTTATTAAATAAACAACAGTGTTTACAACATCAGCCCAAAATTGTAAGGGCAACCCTGCATGCAATCTCATACACCTTGCATGCTCCATGATCATTTTGTTCATCCTTTCTGACACACCATTTTCTTGGGGTGTTCCATGGACTGTCTTCTCTCTGCAAATCCCATTTTGTGAACAATAACTATCAAACTCCTTGCTGTAGTACTCGCCTCCATTATTAGATCTGAGACATTTCAACCTTTTTCTTGTCTCATTCTCAACGAAAGCTTTCCACTTCTTAAAAGTATCAAACGCATCAGATTTTTATCTAATGCAATAAACCCAAGCTTTTCTAGTTGCATCATCAATAAAAGTAACATAATAATGAGAGCCACCTAGAGATTGTACCTGAGCTTGTCCACATACATCTGTATGGACAAGCTCTAACTTTTCACTCTTCTTTTGTTTCCCAACCCTGAGAAATCTAACTCTCTTATGTTTTCCATAAACACAGTTCTCATAGAATTCCAAACTTACCTGCTTTAGATCAGGAAGCAGTTTCCTTGAGTGGAAAATCTGCATCCCCTTCTCACTCATGTGGCCAAGCCTATGAGGCCACAACACCACACCTATTTCTGTGGAAGCTACAAAGATAGAATAATCAGTATTATTAGGACATAAATATAATGTACCTATCCTATATCCTTTTGTAATTACCATTGATCCTTTAGTGATCTTCCACCACGTTTCTCGAAACGTATATAAACAACTGCTATCTCCCAATTGCCCTATTGAGATCAGATTTATTTTCATAGAAGGAATGTGCCTTACATATTTGAGCAGCCATTCACTTCCATTATTTAACTTAATCCATACCTTACCCTTTCCAACAATTTTACACGGTTCATCATCCCCCAATAGCAAATCCCCAAAATCAACTTGAACATAATTATGAAAGAATTTCCTATGGGTGTAGCATGACATGAAGCCCCTAAATCTACTACCCAGAAATCACTAGTATTATCTAATGCAAGAATCAAAGCATCTTGTAACACATCACCTACTACATTCGCTTCCTGAGTAGTCTCTTGCTGTCTGTCTCCTTTCTTCTTTGGAGCTCTGCAGTCTTTCTTCAGATGTCCTTTCTTATCATAGTTCTAGCACTCTATTTTTCTAAATCTGGACTTGGATCTTCCCTTTTTAGACTTGCTGTGATTTCCTGGGCTCCTTCCTCTCTCGTTTCGTCTCCCTCCGCTCTCCATGGTCAACGCATTACCTGATGTCTCACCTATGCTTTTTCTTCACATTTCCTCACTAAGAATAACACCAACAACATCATCAAACTTAAGAGTGTTTGAACTAGGGACAGAGTTACTTACAACCATGAACAAGCTATTCCAACTTTCTGGAAATGAGCACAAGACTAGAAGATCCCTAACCTCATCATCAAAGTTCACTTTTACAGAACTTAACTGACTGGTAAGTGTATTAAACTCATTTAAATGGTCAGCAACAGATCCACCTTGTGACATCTTCATATTAAATAAACGCTTTATTAAAATACCTTGTTATAAGCCAAGGGTTTTTTGTAGAGCTTACTCAATGCACTCATCACACCCTCTGTTGTTTTTTATTTTGAAATATTGAAGGCCACCGATGAAGCCAGGCACAACCGTATTGTTCCCAGTTCCTTTCTGTTAAGAACCTCACGTTCTTCATCCTTCATAGCCGTCGGTTGTTTTTCTTTTCCACCCAACAGCAGGTACAGATCCTTCTGGTACAGATAGTCCTCCATTTTCATCTTCCATAACTGATAGTTTTGGCTGTTAAATTTTTTGACCCTAAACTTTCCTTCTTCCGCCATTTCTCCCACTCGAACTAGGAACCCTTCTTTCCTACAAGTTTACCAACCAAATAGTCCTTTTGGCTCTGATACCAATTGTTAGAAAACAGGACCATAGAGCAATAACATATATACAGTTAAATCAATAAAAAAGATGCAAAACACAATTTAACATTACAGAGAGACACATATATAACGTGGTTCACTCAAACGATGGGCTATGTCCACAAAGAAATTGCTAGTTGTTTTATTACAGTCCAGAAAGATGAAGGGATACACCTTGTAGCGAAACCACTGCACTTCCTCTTCACTCACTCACAGTCTCTCTTCCAATACAATAAAATACCATACTCAGTCGTTTTACAATGCTTTCTTTTATAGGGGAAATACAATGGGAAAATTCTAGGGTTAACCCAATACCATGGGTCTGCAAAACTGTTGGCCAACACACATCCCAAACCCTAAGGCAGGGGGAATGAGTGTACAGTACTCCTAGGTTACAATCACAACTGAATAATATCTCTAGATTTGGAATATTAGGCCCCACAACCACCACTCGACCCAGACATATATATTTTTTTGAAAAATGGCTGCCGGCTAGGGTCGGGGGGTAGGATCTGACACAGTATTGGTTCAGATCTGCTGCAAGGGGGTCATATCTATAACGTATGTGGGAAAAAAGGAGAACAAACCAATAGAAAACCTACAAAAACAAATATCTGTATGGATCGACCGAGTGGAGTCGCCAAAACTGTAGTGGGGATTTCTCCCCAGCTACGTGCAGATGCACCAACCTCAGCTCATCCAGAGCATAAGGAAGAGTTCAACAATAACATAAATAGGACAATAACAACAAATATTTTTTTGGGTTTTCAAATGTATATAAACTAACTAATGCAAGAAATAAAATTAACACACCTTTTCAAAAATGGGCCACCATAGCCGTCCTTGGAAGTGGTTCCACAACTCTACGGTTTGGGTCTCCAATCTCTTCCAAAGTTGGTTTTCAAATGGGGGGAATGGATCCAAATGGGTATGAAGTGAACTCAATGTACACCATGAGAAATGGCATGGAAAAATATGGAAGGGAAAGTATGTGATGTGATGATGTAAAAATGGAAAAAACTGATCCAAAAGTGTTTTGGAGGAGTCCTTCACAATGTATTTATAGTATGGTCCTAGGGTTTTTTGACCCAAGGTAATGACCCATGGTATTTTATTGTCCATGGTATTTATATATGGTTTTTTGACCCATTCTATTTTTTAGGGTTTTTGACCCTTTATGGGAGAGAGTGGGGATAAATCATAATAAATACTCATCATCTCTTCATTTGTGGGAAGGAATAATGATTTTTTGGAACATTTTTAGTGGAAATACAATTGTGAAGGTCACAAATGAAGGAAATATGGTGGGAATATGATGTATGCATATGGTTTAGACCATGGAGAGCTAGGTGAACACTTTTTATTGTTAACATCTTGATCACCAATTCCATCCAAGCAAAGCCTTTTATATATCTTTTGCATCTTGATCACCCCTTACCCGAAGGAGACATCCCCCTGGGTGTCCTTATCCTGCACATGCTTCCTTGCATTCAGCATAGGTATGTTCCATTGATTGGAACTAGTTTGCTTTCCCGTGACACTAATTTCCTCATAGTTATGTACCATAAGCACTTTTATTCTTTTTCAAGCTTCTTAATATGAAAAAGACCAATAAAATAAAAAAAAACATAAAAACTGGACGCGAAATGATATTACTTTGGAAGCTTTCGTGTTGTGTCACCTTCGAATAGAGCATTGTATATTCCATCCATCAGTTGGGTTATTGGTATGAATTTAGGAGTTGTATTCATTATTTTGAGTTCTCCACTAAATGGTTATAGGCTTCCAGTCCCTATGGAGCCTCTATCAATGCCTCCTATGTCACAGAGTTGTACCAGTTTTCATGTTGAGTCTATGTTTCCTATGAGTCACCACTTGCCTTATGCTCTTGTTTGAAGGAAGTTTTAGCTTGAGTTGACCACTCCTCAGTTATATTATCTTTTCATGTCGGCCATTCCTAATACAATTACTAGTTCGTGCACATCTTGTTCGTCCGAAATCTTCCAAATTATCCAACATTGCTGATTACCTCGTGTTGGTTGATCGGGGATGCCTTAATTCCCTCCTTCTAGTGGATTCCATCCCATCAACTTCAGATCATTTATTCTGGAATAGGAGTCTAGATTCCATTGAGTTCCTTGATACTTGTAGTCATTAGTGGCAGGTTCTCTCACCATTGACAATTTTAGGAATACATCAATGTCCCATGATCGATGGACTCTCGCAAGTGTTTGACCTCAACACATCTATTCACACTTGTTTGATTGCACTATATACCTTGATTCCCATTATCATTATCAGTGGGATATCTCACATCTGTTAATGATATACATTAATGACCGATAATCAGACGATGGTTCATCATGTTCAACCTCGAAACCTTTATTCGTGTGATGGGTCATGTACCAGTTGCAATTTGTTTAGAAGACCTCCAATCTTGGTGGCATTCCATATGTTCTACCTCCTTAATCATGCAAGTATCCATGAGATATCATTTATCATGATTAGACTCCAGTGTACTATCAGATGTATTCATTAAATATAAAGATCTTATTTCACTGTATATTGTACATGGCTATGACCACATGTAACATATTATTATCATGCCTATTCATGTCCATTGTACTATTATGTATTCGGGAGTGCTACACTTCATATTTGCAGTCACATGCTGAGAATTATTATTGTATTGTATTGATGAGTGGCTGGTTTTTTCACCTAGGTCTTCATTACTCCACTTCTGGTATTGGTATAATGTATATTGGCCATTGTGTTACCCCTATGACCTCACTCATTAGGGGGCATATTTTATAGATGATTTTACCACACTTGGTAGATCATACTTTTATGGCCTTCCTTTTCCCTATGTAGACTCTTTGGACCCCCTTTTCTCAAAAGAAACTTTGATGATTCAATAAATCCCTATTTATTGGTATACGTGGGTCACCGGCTTACAGACCACGTGTACACGCATATTTCTCCACTATGACTCACGTACATCAAGAAATATGCTAAAAAATAACATATTTGGAGTTTTCCTCAATGATTCATGAATAACTTGACCTTTCAACCTTCCACATTCCTGGAAACAATCCGAATCAACCCTTCACTTCCCATTGAAGGGCTATACATTGAGCTACTTGGATGCATTAGTGGAGTAGAATTCATGAGAGCAAGTAAACTATAGTTGATTTGTGCCCCATTCATACATTCTTCAGTATGCATCCCTTTGTCATTGTGAGCACGCATTGATGCTCTTCCAAAGCTTTCCATTGCATTGTAATCTTGCCATGGATATGGAGGATTGAAGTGGTGGAGGCCTAGGTGGAGGACTCAGTTTATCCATTTCGACAAGGTGCTGACAGAGGTTGTCACTTGTATATCTATTTACAATTAATAGAAATATCCATTTCTCATCCTTTGTATGTGTGTAACTATGAAATGATTCTTGTCCATGGATGTAGTTGCTTTGATTTATACATATTGGTTTTATATATGCTAGAGTAGGCCTAACACTTAATATCTATTATGCTTGTATTTTTTGTTGTTGTTGAGAGTGAAATGTAGGTGAAAGTGTGTTTGAAAATATCAATGAGTATCTACAAGATTTTGGAATAAGGTACGCCTTTTATCCCCTAGTGTTAGCTCTGTTTATCTCTATTGCATGTAGAAATGGGTTTATTTCTGGTGTCATACAGTCTATTGTGGTCTACCCCAAGCCATAGGAAATATTCTTAGGGAAAATTCCCCCCCAACATTGTCTTATTGACCAAGTATTTCAACACAGAATGATTTGCTTACATCTCGAAATGTCCTCCCAACATATACTGTTGAAATGTTTGAAGAGCATATACCATAGCTAGTCCTTTTCTTTCTGTCATGGTATAGTTCTTCTCTGCCATCAATAATTTCCTACTAGCAAATGCGTTGGGATTATCAATAGAACCTTCTCTTGGATGTGCAAGTACAACACCTAGCATGAAAGATGACACATCGACATGTACATGAAACTCTTTCTTCTAGTATGGAAATAATAATATGGGTGATGCAACCATCTTGTTTTTAAGAACATCCAGAATCTTTTGACATTGTTCACTCCACTGCAACTTGAAATGATTCTTCAATAATTTATCCATGGGGTAAGTCACTTCTGCATAACCTCTGATAAATTTCTGATAGTACCCCATATGTCCCAAAGTAGTTCTTAATTGTTTTAGAGTCTAGGGTGGTGGCAGGTTGACAATAATCATGATCTTTGGAGGATCCATCAGTATTCCATTTCAACAAACCACATGACCCATCCCGTTGCAAAGGTTGTCTTGTGTCGATCTTCCTTTGCAATCATGATCTGATGGTAACCAGAGAACCCATCGATAAATGAATATACTTTGTGTCCCCTGACACTCTCCATTACTTCATCTGTAAATGGGGTTGGAAATGGGTTGTGCAAGAATGAATCATTCAACTTCCTTAGGTCGATGCATACCCACTTCACCAACAATTTTCTTATCTTTTACTACCATAGGGCTAATTCATTCAGATTCTTCAACGGGTTCTATCATGCACACATCTAACATTCTGTTTAATTTTGTCTTAACTTTTTCTTTATACCTTGGATTGAGACAATATGGTCGTTGTTTGATAGGTTTAGCATCGGGATTCAAAGGAATCCTCATTTCTCCAAGATATCCAATAATTCCCTTCATTTCTGAAAATTTAGTGGGAAACAGATCTTGAAACTCATGTAGTAGGTATGTAATATTTTTGACAGTCTCATCATCCTAGTAGTCTATGATATTATCAAACTTTCGGTTCTCTGAAGAACCAATATTCACTTTCTTTATTTGCAAAGGATTCAGAAACTTGTTGCTTGACACACTTGATCCTTCCACCGCATGAGTAACTTTAGATTCAGGAATATTTATGTCACGTGGATCATCATAATTAGGTTCACCTATTACATTGTAGCATTCCATATAATTCTAGACTGTCGCTCTTCTTTGACAGAAATTTGTCATCGATACAGGAATATCTTCAAAGATTTTAGTCTTGATTACTTGTAGAGCATCATCAATTGAAGGATGACAATCAACAAATTCAAATGTGTGCATGAAACTAGCAGCTAAATCTTCCCACTCAATTGTCCCTCATCGCATATCAACCGACATATACCAGTTCCTTGGTATCATGTCCAAATTATGTATAAACTGATGGACCCATTCCTATTGCTGTGAAGTCTCCATTGTCGCATGATAATGCTCAATATGTTTGACCAGATTATTCAATCATGTATATTTTGGACCATTATAGATCTTCTTTTATCCAAATTATATTTCCAGTAGTCTATGACATTGAGTACATTATGAAATAGTGTGCTTGTGCACAACCCACCATCTTGTAGGTGTAGCCTTCAATTCAAAGTTCAGGGCTAAAAAGTGCTGAGGTTATGTTACTTTCTCTTCAAACTCTTTCAGAAAAGATTCTAGGTTAGGAAAACCTTCATAGCTAGGCATATCACATATCTCAGTACCTACCCATTGCACTTATTTTGTAATTCTTGCACATTTTCACATTGAGACTTCGTGGAGTTGGATCTACCAATTCTCCAAAGCTTCATCTATATTTGATGAGCAGGAACTAACACTTTTCTAGCTAAGCTTTCCACTGACTGGCAGATTCAGATTATCGCCCATCGCAGAGGTAATATTGTAGATATGGTCCATATATCCATATTGACCTTCATTATTTACCTACTTGACATACCTCTGGCCTTCTAGAGGATTAAGTGGTGCGACCAACCTTAAATGTGTATCCTCAAATGTCAATATCCTCGTCTTAAAATTGATAATAGTTTGATTATCAATGTCCTAGTCGATCCCCAGAAGCGTGTGATACAGATTCATATCATCAACAATATCTATCACATAAAAATATGCATAAGTCCTGAGTCCTTCTATCTTGAAAGGAACCTGTGTGAGTCGACCAATAGGAAAAACCTTTGACTGATTGGATAATACTAGCTAGACAAGATACCACACTAGTCTCAACTTTCCCATATTTTCCCATGTCTGTCTAGTAAGAATTTTAACATCGTAATCCAAGTCTAGAATAATATAATCCATGTTGTAACCACCTATATGGGTAGTCATCCTTAGCTCATGACTAGTTTTCAATCTTATCCCAATGTGGTTAACTCTCTTTTATGGTCACACATCTACTTGAGGTTCTTCTATTAAAGATGACAATTCTGCTACAACATATTTATCTATTATCAATGGTAAATAACTTTTAAAGAATTATTTAAATTTACTAACCTTTTATGTCGGTTTCTTCTGAAATAACTCTTCGAATCTTTGAGGCATTTCCAATATTGGTCCTTCATTCGATACAATAGCAGAAGTCGATGCTTGATTTTCATGAACGAACTCATGTCAGGCACCCAAGAATACTTCCTTTTCCTTTTGGAAATCAAATGGCACCTTGTTTTGTTGTGTTGGTCTTACTCTCAGTTATCCATATAGTGCTTTGTGATTTGATCCAGTCGCAATGCCTCCTCTTGTCACGATGATAATATTAGGAAATTCCCTCCGTTCAACAGAAATCTTTTGTATGTTTGGAATAGCACTCTAAGGTGGGTTATAGTTTCCCATGTTTCTAGATTGCCACTTACCAATCAACTATGGACATTCTTCAATAGTATGATATAGTTCTTTTATAGTACGAGCATGTCAATGCATGATTAGTGCAATTTTTGGCAAAATTTCTAGGATGTCCACAATTATAACAAAAAACGTGGCCTCTTCTATGACCAAATTCTCATCCTCATCCCCAGCTTCTAAAAACTCCACCTCCTCTGGGTTGAGGGTATTGTTCCTGTGGGTATTGGTTTGAGTAAATTGTTACTGAGGGTATTGAGCATGAGGAAATTTTTCCTAAGCTCCCTCAACTTGCATCTATTCATCATTGTTAATCAAGTAGGTGTCGAATGTTTTCTCCTGTAACAAATGATATGCTCTACAATATTTCTCATCGTGCCCTACTAATTGACATAATTTGCAATATAGGATTGCTGGTGCACTTACTATTTTTTGTAAATACAAACATTCTTCCAACCAATATCCTCTGGTTTGAAAAATTCTACACCAAGGAATCCCTTGTGTATTTATAACATTTGGTGCGACTGATGCAAGATAGTTCGTGAAGGCTAGAAATGAATCTTTATGGCGAAATTCTGTTCTACATCGGGTACACCAGAGCTCCTCTTTCATTTATTTCCCTTACTTGATATCTTGCAATTGCAATGTGAGATTAGAAAGCTGCGACTATATCTGCCTCATTCCTACACCAGTTTCTTCGATTGGTGAAGCCTCCAACTTCATGGAGAGCTCAAGAGCCCTGCTCCATGATACAATATTTTGTTGCATTAGAGGAAAACAGATATGCGGTAACATCGCCGTAGTAAACCATTATTTATGTTGGACATCTGACATTTGAAAACTTACTTAAGCCATCAAAGTTTTGTCGAAGTCCTAAACAAAATTTGTAGGAAAGTGCTTAATCTATTTTATTTTTGTAATGCACTGTGACTCAGATTTAGGATTCTTACACTTTTCTATCAATCCTATCTGTATTTCGTATAATATCTTCTGAGGGATTCCTGCTGGAAACACAGATAATTTCATATACTAGTCCAATGCACGACCTCTAAAGGTTGTGATCATCTGGGATTTATTTATGGATTCATCTTGGACCTAGCACACATCCATACAGCTTCGAATAGAAACTAATGTTTCTTAGTGTCCTCTAACCCATTTCCATTAAATATCGATAGCTTTATTTCATTTCCAACCATTCTATTTACTCTTGATATTGTCGAATTAAATATTTTGCTAACAGGAATTCGTTGACTACTATTTCCACTATTACTGTTATTTTGATTAAAAAACCAATGGGTGGTGTGTTTTTAGACCTTACCTCAGGTTCTGGAGATGTACAGGTCTTGGGTATGCCTTAATATTGATCTAGGTCTGGTACCTCTTCTTCTTCTTCAGGATATAAGACAATATTCCTCAGGTTCTGGAGATGTACAACTATTGGGTATGCCTTAATCTTGATCTAGGTCTGGTACCTCTTCTTCTTCTTCAGGATATAAGACAATATTCTTCTTCTTTATCGCAAGATTCTCTGTCAAGATGTGGTACCAATTCTCAGTCCTCTCTTTTGGTCGCACTGCAACTTCCTCTCCTTGTTGCAGTCCTTCTTCTCTTTCCTGACCAAAATATTCTTCCACTTCTTAGGTGACCACCTTCTTGATCAGCCTCGTTATAAACAAGAAACATATCAGTTTATTCTCATCCACTTTGTTCACAATATTTCTTGTGGAATTACCCGGGTTCTCCACGCAAAAATATTTACCTGTCAGAATCCATTCTCAGGATCCATTTTTCACATACCAACATCTTAATCTACAATTTTAAATATTTGAGATAACGACCTCTAGGTTCTTGAAATCCTACTCTCTTTCTGTTTCACTGTATGAATTTATTGTGTCAACTACAATTTCTATGATATATCCCTCCATAATACTATCTACCAAGAATTCAACAACCCTAGATATCAGATTATTAATTCATTTCAGTCGTTCGATCAACTGAGGCGTCTACCCTGAATTTTTTTTCTTCTGGTTTTCTAGATTCAACAACCACTCATGCAATATAATAAGAAATTCACTAAATAAAATCTCATGAATCTTATGAATGTTTTCTTAGTCGTGATCCTTTACTTTCTTCATGTGCAAACTCTAGTTCTTTATAATCATCCCAATATTGAATTTCAGGTTTCATAGGTTGACAAAGCATATCCCCATCAAGATGATTCAGGTCATAACAATGAAACCATTTGTTGGGGTGATTTTTTCCCACCCAGGTTTAGATCCTTTTTTGTCAACAAAACTCAAGATAATAGCTCAACATAGGAGATCTCTGTTGGAAACACCTGCGACATAGATGACGTCTCACCCAAGATATATTATGCGAAATTCCAAAACCACGTTTCTACAGTTATGTGGGGGATTTCCTTATTACAAAATTATCATAGCTCTCGACTGAAACCAAGAATAGACCTATGTCTCATACATTCATTCAAGAATATAACCTATTGATCCATTGACATATATAATAGTATGTAACATAAAGGATTAACACATATTAACTACTATTCCATATGATCATAACATTAGATGTGCAACATATATAGATGAGTTCATTCCCAACAGATCGACTCGACACATTTAGATCAAATAATTCACAACATATATGCATTTGACATAAACACAAAGATTAAAGACACACAGACACAAGGTTTAACGTGGAAACCCATCTGAGAAAAAACACAAAAATGCTCTTCATCTGGCATGATAAACAGATTAGCACCTTTGGTCTGTGCATAGCTTGCAAACACTTATTTTGATATTCTTTACAACTCATGTATTCTTATCTCATCTCATGCTCTCTGGTTTTTTCCATCTATCTCTTTTATTGCTCTTCTTCTTAGTCTTAATTGTCTTCTATGAATATGTATGTATGATCCAATCAGATTTTGGATTGATGCTTTTATTCTTTTACACTTCTTGATTTGATCACCGCCTGACTCTCAATTGTCAGTTGACATGATGTATTTATAATTTAACCTGTCCCATTACATCTAAAAATAGGCATTGTCATCCCAAATTACAATCATGCTTTATTACCAAAAGTACACTATTAGTTTAACTAGATTTTTACCAAAAATAGGTCAAACTCCTCGTATCAACCTGCTTACTTCTTGTTCTGTCATGATTCCTTCCATCACGGTATTTTTTTGTATTGCGACCATAATCTTCATCTTTTCAATAATTATTGTGGTTATCTTCCTCATCTTTTCCTATGGATAACACCTTTTTTTATATCTAGTACTTTTCATTCCCACATTTAGGGCATATATCTGTATTCTCATATTCTCCTCTATAAAAATGACAATTAATCAGACAAGTATGATATAATATGTGTTGACGTATTTGTAACTTTGGAATGTATTCACTTGTATATCTTATATTGTATTTCATTGTACCCTGATGTCCCTATCAGGAGAATCATTAATATAATAAAGTCATGTAAAGTAATAGAGGTTAACCCTCCTTTGTAAGTTGGGGAAATAATCCCCACAGTTGAGGGGTACTAGGGTTATTAGACTCTCCTAGTGAGGTCAGCCCTGGTAATTAATTGTCAAGTGGAAAACTAGTATAAATGGAGAGTGAGACTCTCTATTTGAAATGCACACTCACTCAACTGTAGCGCATGAGTGAGAGAAGAGGAGCTCGCACAAGTGAGAGAGAGAACAGCTGCCGTAGATCATATTTGTGTTGTTGGGGTTTACTTTTGCTATTGGTGCTCATTCTATCTCTGAGGAAGTTACGGGATTTTCTCCTTTATGGTTTCCCCGAGGAAAATTATTTGTGTCTCTTGTCTCTTGTGATTATTGCTGTACATGTTATTCTCTCATATAAGATCCTAGATCATATTGACTAAATGATAAAAATCTAACATGGTATCAGAGATAACCTGAGAAGAAGAAACTGTGCAGCTGTAGAAGCTAGGGATTTCTAATTTTGGGTCTCTCTCCACATATCATCAGCAAAAGGAGGCTAGGCTAGCTCTCCATTGAAGGGTGCATCTTTCTGTCGAAGCAGAATCTAATTCTAAGCATTTTCAGTTTTTGACCTACCACTACAGCGGGAAATTAGGGATTTTCACAGAAGTAGAATTTTTGAGTGAGCCCAGAATAGGATTTCTTTCCTCCTCAAAATCAAATTTTAGAGACCAAGATCGCAATTGTTGGTTGGGTAAAACTATGGGAAAGTCAAACTCTAAATTGACCCCAGACTAGAAAACCCTAAAAAACTAAAACTAGTCATTTTGGTGCATTCACTATATATCGAGATTGGAGAAGGATCAACAGCTGAAAATTTTATAGGAAGAATATAAATTCCTGATGTACCCTATGTAAACGTTTTAGCCTCATATTCACTATATTCTGGGAGATATTATTCCTCCAAGTCAAGGTTCTAGCCTCTCCCTGGATTCATCCCTAAACATGAAACTTAGGTAAAATTTCTATATCTTGGGCTACAAAGGTCCAAATGAGATGTTTCAAAATTTACTAGATAGGGCACAAAATGTACTTTCTGTGGTAAAATGTTCAGACCTTGAAGGTGAAATAGTGACACGTGGCATTCTGTACAAGTTCGATATGTTGAAAAGTCCTGAAACAAGTCACCTTGGGAAAAATATCATAAGTCCTGATTGGTGAAACCAATACTGCTCAAACCTATAGTGTTGGAATGAAGATAGACAAGGCTACCTCAGTACAAAATTTCAGACACAGGGGAGCCTTAGTTTTGGAGATACCGCAGAAACAATATCAGGCATTTCTGTAGAAGAAATTGGAAAATTAGGGCTTCTTGTTCCGGGATATTCCCTCCACTATTTTCAGAAAAGGAGTACATTGGATAGCTCACCTTGAAGAGGCCAATATTTCTATCCAATCAGAAGTTTGAAATTCCAAGTTTTGAAAATTAGGGTTTCTCTGACAAACCCTAGATCAACTAGCCCCGAAACCAGGATGGACACCTCAAATCGGTAAGATCTAAATTTTTTCTATTTACATTTGAGGTTCTCATTTCAAATGACTAATCACACCAGATTGATGGAAAGCTTGGTTAAGATGACAAATTCCAAGCATGGAATTATAGGATCTCACTGGTTCTTGAAGAAAATGAATTGGACACCTACATAAGTGGAGAGGTTCCAGTTCCATAGGGAGATGAAGCTAAAGCCTTACACAAGAAGAACTTGGTCAAGGCCAAGAGTATTATTGCTGATTCTATCAAGGATCACCTTATACCACAAGTGTATTCCCTAAAGACACCTAAAGAGATGTTTGATTCCTTGACTAAGCTATTTGAAGGGAAGAATATAAATCAGAAGAAGTATGGAACTCCATGATCCTTGAAGAAATTGATTTAGATCAGTATTTCAGTAAAGAAGTTATAAGAGCCAGAGGGAGATGAAGCTAAGGATGGAGCCAAGAGAATAATTGTAGATTCTATTAAATATCATCTCATTCCTCATGTGTCATCCTTGAATACACCAAAAGGAAGTGTTCGATGCTATGACAAAGCAATCGAAAAAGAATAAGATATTGTTATAACCACCTTGAATGGCCTCCCAGGATCATGGGATTCATTCATTTGAGGAACGTGTGCCAAAAGGAAGTTATTACCTTCAATAGACTCTGGGAAAAGTGCACACAAGAAGAAGCTTGACTCATAATAAGAGAAGAGAAGATGGGAGCAACTGAATATCAAGATCTCACGAACCAAAGAAGATCCCTCAAGCGATGAGGAATATGAAGGACTCAACTCTTAAAGAACCTCTTATCCATCTTAGCATTTGGATAAGAAATGATGTTGTTATGAATGAAGAATATGATGAAGCTGAGGGATCAAGAAGGAGTCTACCCATGAAACAAATAAATATAAGTATTCAATTGTCATTTCATGATATTACTTGGTTATGGGTTTGTTTATATTCAGTTGATGTGTTATGCATGATAGAATGCTTGCATGAATGACAATATATCACTAATATACATGTGATGGGTAATTAGCCCATGGTGCTATAAAAATATCCATTTCTACTTATCTAGAATGAAACCTCTTTGATGACATATTGGATTAGTGCACAAGCTCAATGATGTCATGGTAGAGATGGAAGGCATCTAGAAAGTTTCCGTGAGATATGGATAAATGTTGTATTGGATAAAATAGTTGCATGATTATACATTTTTGCATAAGAATATGAAATTATGAATATTCCTTATGAAATGTTTCTAACCATAAAAATGGTGCATTTGACTTGTAGGAAAGATTGCGTACAATCGTCTACAAGAAAAGAAGGATGAAACTTGTTCCGAAGAACAAGTGACGATAGTTCAAGATTCAATCTAATAATCCAAAATGAAGAATGATGACTAGAACGTGATGTTGAAGACCTGAAGGGAAGTCTGTAGTATCTTCCATATGGATCTACAAGATCCATCATGCAGTAGATGGAAACATCATGGGATACAAGGCAAGATTCGTAGCATGGGGATTCTCACAGAAAGAAGGCATAGAATACGAAGAGACATTTACAACCACTAGAAGTCGAGACACATGACAGTCAGAATCATGTGTGCAAATTAAAGAAGGCCTTGTACGAGATCAGAAGGTGCCCATGGGATAACACATAAATGAAGATCTTCAATATCACCTTGAGTAATGAAGATCTTAACCTTTGCTACAAGGTTGAAGATGAAACCTTATAGAGAATGACATTCTCATAGATGGGTGTGAGAAGAAATTTTGAAAAGGTTCAAGATAGAGGATCTTGGTATCCAGTGACCCTAGATGGATACATAGAATATTAGTAATAGAGGAAGCTACTTGTCACTCCAGTACAAAAGGTTTCAATAAATAGAGTACGAAAGGCAGAGGGAGAATGATGCTCCACTTCAGAGGGAGTGACTGTAGAAGATCCTGAGGTTCAACATGGTACGACAGGATGGACAACTTACTAATGACTCTAGGCTTTACTGAGAGTAAAGAAGACTCCAACCTTTACTTCAAGGTTTAAGGTGGAAGACCAGTGATGCTCTTGTTATATGTCGATGACTTGTTCTTGACAGAAAAAGTGGAACTCATTAAAGTTGCAAGAAGGATACTTACTACCGATTTTGAGATAAAGGACTTGGGTATGGTACTTTCTAGACTTGGAGGTGTGGAAAAATGTAGATGGAATCTCCCTTAGATAAGGGAAGTATGTAGTAGATATCTTGAAGAGGTTCGAGATGATGGAATGCAAGGACAAGACCACACCTATGCCATCGAACCTGAAGCTGTTGAGTGATGCTTCATCGAAGTTGGTTGATGCTATGGTGTATCGTCAGATGATTGGGTCATTGATGTACGTGACAACCACGAGACTAGATATTTGCTTTGTTGTGAACACATTGAGCTAGTTCCTGACAGATCTGAGACATGTTCACCCGATTGCTGCAAAGCATATTCTAAGGTACATGAAGGGTATAGTTAACTATGGTCTCACACATGAAGAAAATCAGAAGATTAACCTGGAGGGTTATGTGGATTCAGATTGGGCAGGTAGTGCCATTGATAGGAAGAGCACTTCGGGGTGCTGCTTCAGTATGAGATCAGGTGTGATCTCTTGGTTTAGCAAGAAGGATTCCTACATGGCGTTGAGAATAGCTAAGGAAAATATGTTGCCACTTGCTCGGCTATTTGGGAGGTAGTATGTTTATTTTGAAAACTTGTTGGCAAGGGATTTGGGGTAAGTGAGTTGCGCAGCGTTGTAGCAGCTGCGCAAGCTCACGTGTACCGCACAAGGGAAGATCGGTGCGATAAGCAAAAGAATAAACATTTTTTGAATATTTTATGTATATTTTTTATCATGTTTTGTTGCAATAGGCCAGTAGCGGTTAGAATTCAGTTAGTAGTGGACCCTCAATGTAAAGGTGTAAGCCTATTTATAGATCTATTTTTGAGGAGATCTGTGCGTGATTGTATGGGATAAGATCTGGTGTGATCTATTTTATGGAGAATTTTCTGTCTTAACTATGATTTATCTAGGTTTCTTCCTGATGTATGCAGTCTTTGGTTTTGGAGAAGAATTGTGTAATGTGGTAAATTTTCCCAAGGTTAATATGATGCAATGAGTATGGCTCAATTCTTGTCTGTTGTTATAGATATATTATGATGTTGTTACTTTGTTTTGTTACAATGGCATAATATATATGTGATTTAGTTTCTTTCTGCTATATCAATGCGATCTATTGCGTTTATGTTGATGTCATCTGTGTTTTTGTAACTCTTTGATGTGCTATGAGTAATGATGTTCCCTGAATAATGTTGCGATATTGTGATACTGTGTGAGGATGTAATGATTGCATAAGTTATGGTGTCCCTCCGCTGAATCCCCATATCCTCCTTTCCCACTGTTGAAAACTCAGTTTTGACAGCTCTCCCTTGAACACCTCGGGTGAGACCTCATCTGCTCCATAGACGTTGCTAGGCAGGGTAAAACCTATCTAGGCTGGTGCTCAGGGAGGTTGCGCTGTAGGGCATCGACAGAGTGGGAACCCCTGTTGATGAAGCTTTGTTGATGGGTTTCACCAACAAATGGTTTCATTGTCGGGACTGAGTTGCAAATAAGAGGGGGATATGTTTTGGCATCCGACTCGATCAGAGATCAAGGGATAGTTTTATCTGAAGTTGCGAGAGTTTGTTGAAGCCAAAAACCAGAATCCTAATCTACCAATGAGCCAATGGTTGGATATATATACCCAATATGGTCCCCATGAATGGTTCTTTTGTGAATTCCCTGTACTCTTGCAGGAATGGTTGGCAAATTTCGGTAAGCGGAAGAAAAACTTTCAAGGAGGAGAGCCAACATCCTGGACCCTAGAATTAATCCAGGAGTTGTAAGAAACCAACAACAAGGCCTCACAGGCAGTCTAGGTATGGTTGGATAGTATCTTAGAAGGATACATCAATGAGTTTTCTGTTGAT
This sequence comes from Pseudotsuga menziesii, assembly GCA_001517045.1. Lineage (NCBI taxonomy): Eukaryota > Viridiplantae > Streptophyta > Pinopsida > Pinales > Pinaceae > Pseudotsuga > Pseudotsuga menziesii. The sequence continues at coordinate 1,231,757 of LPNX010041574.1, forward strand.
ACCAATATATATTTTAGTGAAGCAGAAAGGGAGTTTTTTAGTGGACCACGTGGAAGATTCTTATTGTCATTACAATTGTCGATTAAGCAACTAGTCTATGAAAAGGGTATCCTAAAGATGGACCAAGAGTAGTGGAACTCTGGTGTGCGGGGGGTGTAGGCACTGCAACAGAAAGGGGGGGAATACATAAGGAAGTAAGGGGTATATGGGCATGAGTTCTGATGAGAATGTAAAGGTCGCAGAAGAAACAAGTGGTTTTACGATGGGAGGAGCAAGATTTTGAGAAAAGAGGCAGAGAAGGTCCTGCTGAAGTCGAAGTACGATACCGTGAAGAAAAACCACATGGGACGAAGCAACCTTTTTGTGATGATGAGGACACACAAGCCCAGGATACGCCTGGAATATCAACAAGATCGAACCCCAGCAGTAACATGTTTACTCCTCCGCACACTACTCCACCACAAGGAAGGAACGCACATTCTACGTCGACTTGCTCGACGTGTCAGCAATCGTCTAGTAATAGAGCACCAATAGGAGGAAGAAGGTACAGAATGGCAGGAGATGAAATGAAGTTGCCAATATTCCATGTAAATGACATCGACAATCCATTGCAGTACTGGTTCTTATGTGAAGCGATGTAGACTACTCGACAAACTATCGATGATGATGGCAAGAAAAGTTAGCTAGACACTACTCTAAGGGGTTGCACATTGGAATGGTTTATGAGATTCACATGGGTGACTCAGGGAGGTACTGCAAAAACATTGGAAAAGATCAGAACAGGGCTATTTGAGGAATTTAAAAAGCCGAAATCTGAATCTCAGTACATTACTAAATTAAAAGAGATCAAACAATTCCCCAATGAAATGATTTGGGACTTTGATCAGCGATTTAAGACATTGATGGCCTGGGTAAGTTTTCAGATGAGCAATGTTCAACATAAAGAATGGTTTATCACGGTGCTTGTCCCTCATATCTGACAATCATTAATGCAACAAAAGATTGTGACACAGAGCAAGGCTATGGAGACTGCAATGAAATTGGAGGCATCGCCAGTAGGGGAAACCACCATTGGAATGAATCAAATTCAGGCATAGTTGGTCAATTTGATGCTGCAATTGCAAGACATCAAAAAGGCCAAGGAAGATCACGATGATATTTGGTGCATCCATTGCCATGCAAGCAGACATACCAATGATACTTGCCTGACGTTTCAGAATTATTTGTTTTCGGGAGCCCAAAATCCGTTGAGTAGTGCTGGTGCACCATGGTGTTGCATCTATTAGGTCTGTGGGAATCGAAATGAGAACTATGATTACATGCAGAAGATGGTTACCAAAGCAGAAAATTTGTATTGTACATTTTGTCATTCAGTTGGACATGATGACAAAAACTGCCGCATTTATGATTTGCTCCAGGAAAGGACGTATGATTCGTACTTTGTGAAAGGGGAGGACCCCCAAACAGCACAAGCACAACCACAAGTAGTACAACCAACAGCACAGGTACTGTATATACCATTGCCTCCATTGCAGTTTGTCCCTACGGAACCACAACAATAGTTTATAGTGCAGCCGCAGTTCACACCATAGCCGCAAATGGTGGTACAACCATAGTATAACCAGGCACCACGACTATAGTATAATCAACCACAATATGCTCAAGCCACACACTATGTCTAGTAACAACCTAACCCACCACAACAACAAATGACCCAACTACAGTTTCAGCAAGGAGAAGTATGAGGAGAATTCCACGGAGGGTTAAGAGGTTGAGGAGGAGGACGAGGTCATGAATCAATCTAGTGCTACACCTATGGGGTATTTGGGCATTACCAGAGGGAGTTCCCTCATGCACAGTGCACATACTGTGCATCCAATGACCATAATGTTGAAAGTTTCCCTAAGTTGATTGCAAAATGGTAGGTAGGACAATTTCCTCAGTTACAAAATCCACATAATCAGAATCAACCTGCATTCCAAGTACAAAACCAACTGATAATACAGAACCAGGTCCCATCCTAGACTCAGAACCCGCCTCAGACAAAGAACCAACCGATGAATCAACCATTGAATTAGAACCCACCTTTGAACTTAAACCAAGGATCGACAATTGCCACTATTAAGGCCGAGACATGGATGAAGGATGTCGACGCAGGGATTGTCACTTGTGCTATTGCGACAACTGGAGATGATGGACCACGAATACAAGTTTAGCTCACTGGTAAGAAGAAGGTCGCATTTGATATTGCGACAGAGAAAGATACCTTCTTTGATGCAAAGAGTATAATCGGTAGAAATCTGGGTAAGTTACCAATTATTGATATGCCTTCGGCTTTCGACCCCTCCATAGAAGTAGGACCATCATGGTAACATGGTACCTTGCGCATTTTTTTTGAGAGTTTTCTATCACTGGGGAGGCACTCGTATTCCCTTGTCGAGCTCGAGAAATTATTGCACCACACGAATAAGACAGTGAAGGATTCTCTTGTGAATTCCTTGCAAAAAAGGAAGACAAGCAAGGAGATGAGGATGAATATCTAGATTGGATATTATGAGGTTGACTTGGTCATTTTTGACCTTGGATCAGATGTAAACATCCTGACGAAGTAAACCTAGAAATTGATGGGAAAGCCAACATTGGGATGGTCGCCAGTATAGCTGTGTTTAGCAAACCAGGTGAAGGTTCATCCCATTGGTCGTGTTTCAAACTTGGTTGTCGACATTGAAGGTATGAAAACACTTGCTAACTTTGAGGTGATAGAAGTTGTAGGAGATGGTGGTTCCTATCCCGCACTGCTAGGAATTGGATGGGCTAATGATAGCATGGAAGTTATTAACTTCAAAAAACATGTTATGACATTTGAAAACTAGGAAGGATGATGATATATCGAACCTGTAAAGGATGAATTTGGGAGAAGTTGGGATCATGCTTATAAAATCTCCAAGGACTATATCCATCCTACTATTGATGGTGAACTTGGATGGAGAAGTGCAAGTTCCACGTCCTCTGATTCTAAAGATGCTATAGAAATTTGGTAGAATCGATTGCATGAAATATCATTAATAAAATGTGGGTTGATTACATAGTCTCTTCGACATGTTGCGACTGAGACATTCGAGTTTCCTATTTATGAAGGACTGCCAGGGCTATCAGATTTCTTTCAGGTATTTGAAGAAGGTGTTTGAACTGCAAAGGATACTGGCTCTTGATGTAGCAGTGAAGGATACTCTGGCTCGATGATGGGAGACACACAAATGAATGATCCGTGACTAGTAGCAGTGCCGCAGATTGATGATGGTTCACTTTGGCGATGTAGAGGTCTATCATGCTAGGATATATGATGTATGAAATGACCCCACCAGTCATTTGATCAAGTGTCAGCCGTTATGGAAATTGTGACCCAGAGATGAGTAGTTCACACTTTTGTTCATACTCTAGAAGAGATGCCAAGATCCTGGTATGTGGCATTAGAATTGCATAGAACCATTACCACTTGGGAGGAGTTGTCAATTTTCTTGGTGCAAATATTTAGCTTCCGGGATGCCAACCCCGAGGTAAGTAACACTTTACATATTATCCGCTAAATAGTACTAAAATTCATCAATGTTGCATACCCCATTGATCCACATGCAAATTGCTCCATCCAATCCATGATGACTTGCTACAACTTGTTCGGGGAACATGAAGATGATGATGAGCTGTAGAATGTTAATATTCCAGAGTCCGAAGGAAGCCATCGTTTCACAGCTCTTCACATACCAATGGAATCGATGAATTAACCGTTGAGGAACTAGAAAGTTAACATTGGGTCAGTAGAGAATCTAAAATTTGTTAATATTGGAGACTATTGGGGCAAGGAGACGATGGCCAAAATCATAGATCTATTGCATGAATTTCAGGACCTTTTCCCAACATGATTTCCAGAGATGAAGGGGATACTCAGTGAGTTGGGGGAAATGAAGATTCCTCTCAAATGAGATGCACAACCAGTACGCCAGAGGCTGTATAGATTGAACCTGCGATACAAGGATCACGTGAAAGTTGAGCTTGATAGGATGCTCGATGTTGGGATCATCGAACCTATAGAAGAATCTAAGTGGATAAGCTTGATGGTGGTCCAAGACAAGAAGACCGATGAAATCCACATTTGTTTCAATCTGAGAAAGTTGAATGATACCTGTGTACATGATCTGTTCTCGACCCATTTTACAAATGAAGTCCTGGAAGGTGTAGGCAGCCAGGAGATATATTCCTTCACAGATGGATTTTTAGGATACCACCAGATCCAGATTGCGAAGGAGGATCGCCATAAGACTATGTTTGTCATCAAGTGGGGCTGTTTCCAATATACCGTCATGCCATTTTGGCTAAAGAATGCACCCGCTATATTCTCCTGCGTAGTTTTCGCTGTATTTAAAGATTTTATTCAAAAATTCCTGTAGGTATATATGGATGACTGGACTGTCTATTCCTGATTAGAGACCATCTAGAAAATCTGCGATTGCTACTGGATCTGGCGAAGATTGATGTTGGATCCTTAGTTTACGCTGATCCTTAGTTTACCACCACCGACGAATGTAAAGATGCTCTGGGAAACACTGGGACATACAAGCTACTATCGCAAGTTTATCAGAGGATACGCCGGGATTATTGCTCCCACAGAAAAGCTGTTAAAGAAAGACGCTACATTTGAATGGACTCTAGAATGTCAAGGAAGCTTTGACACCCTAAAGGCCAAGATGGCCTCTGTACCAATACTGGTTTTCTTTGATTGGAATAAAGAATTCAATGTGCATGTTGATTCATCTTCTACTGCGCTGGGGGTTGTTCTTGCGCAGCCAGGTGAAGGCGACTTGGATCATCCAATAGCATATGCCAGTAGAAAGTTATCATTTACTAAATGAAATTATACCACGACCAAAAGAGAAGGCCTGGCGATGGTTTATGCTTTGCAAAATTTCAGGCACTATTTGTTGGGAGGAGATTTCAAGATGTTCACTGATCATTCTGCTTTACAATACCTAGTAAATAATCCTGTGTTGGGGGGGAGAATCTGAAGGTGGTTTCTTTTGTTCCAAGAGTTTGATTTTAAAATAGTGGTAAAGTCAGGATGGTTGAATGCTGGCCGAGATCATCTGTCACATGTTGTTAATGGTGAAGAACCAACCAATCTTGATAATGGCTTGCTAGATGTGCAATTGTTCCGGGTTGACGTTGCAGATGATCACTATGCACCAATCATTCAATTTCTGTCTACTGGTGTCGCCCCAGCAGACATGTCGACTAGCCAAAGGAAGCAGCTAGTCGTAAAAGCCTCTGATTTTCAACTAATTGCTGGATAATTATATAAACTTGGACCGGATGAAATATTGCAATGGTGCATCTTACCGCATGAGCAGGGTCCCATTCTAGAAGAAGCACATGCAGGAATCATGGGAGGTCACTATGGAGGCCGTGCTACTGCATGAAAAGTGTTGTGTGCTGGGCTATGGCGGCCCACGTTGCATAATGATGCTGCAGACTATGCAAGGATATGTGATGTCTTCCAATGGGTTGGTAAATCATTGCAGAGGGATGAGATGCCACTAGTGCCGCAGGTGACTCTGCAACCGTTTGATAAATGGGATGTTGACTTTGTGGGTCCTATTAATACGCCAGGTAAGCACATTGGTGCCTGTTATATTATTACTACAAATGACTACCTGGCTCAGTGGGAGGAAGCTACACCATTCGCTGATTGTACTGCTGTGACAACAACACGGTTTATTTTTGAGAACATTGTGATGCGATTTGGGTGTCCTAGAATCCTGATGAGTGACCAGGGCAGTCACTTTGTCAACCGGACGGTAAAAGCGCTAATTGAGGAGTTCCAGATACAACATAAGAGGAGTACACCATACCACCTATAGGAAAATGGTACTATTGAGGCCTTCAACAAAATTTTGGAGACAACGCTGACCAAGGTATGTAACGATAACCGCGATGACTAGGATTTAAAAATTCCTATAGTTCTATGGGCCTATTGCACTACTTGCAAATGACTAATAGGTCAGACACCATTTAAGTTGGTTTATGGGCAAGAGGCACTCATGCCTATGGAGTATATTGTTCCCAGCTTGCGCATTGCCATGGTGATAGGCATGGATGATGCAGAGGCATTAGAAGAACGTGTCGCGAAATTGATTCAGCTTGACAAAGATCGATTAATCGCATGATTCCAGTAATAGGTTGCGAAGGATCGACAAAAGGCATGGCATGATAGCCATATTAAGAAAAAATAGTTTGTGATAGGATATTTGGTGTTGTTATATGATAGTAAGTTCATCAAGCATCCATCTAAGTTACAAATGCACTGGTTCAGTCCCTATCTTCTTTAGTCCATTACATTTGGCAGTGCAGTTCAATTACAACAATTAGATGGCACAATGTTGCTGAAGCTCATTAATGGGAGTCACTTGAAGCCCTATAGAATAGGACCAATGATGCGCACCACATGAAGTGTTAAAAAAAAGAGATGAAGATTTCAGTTCAGCACAACAAGGCGGGCCCCAAGGAAGAGGCTGTGCAAGGTTAAAATTTTTAGCGGTAATCACTTCACCATTTGCGACAGTTGCAAGGATGTGGGGTGGTAAAATCAAGTAATAAATATAGGTAGTTAAACTAGTTGACTAGCGGCACTTGTTGAAGCGACCTGCATTAATGGGTGATCCGACCGTTAGAAGAATAAGATCGTTGGTAGATTTGGTGTCATTAATATCCAATTTAGCAATAATGGTGAAGTTAGATTTGGAAATGATGAATTTGAATTGGAAGTGGCTATAAAACACTGCGTGGGATGCGTAGGATGGAATTCTTCAGTTGCGTGAGTAGAAGTAGAGGGTGAATTCTATGTAGAGTGTTGAGTGAAGTGTAGTTCAACCTGTTGAGTGCATTTTTTAGGTTTTGAGGGGTAAGGGATGCTGAGCGGCCTTGACGCTATAGAAATTTCCAGTGAGTATGATTCCCCCATTCGGTCCATAGATGTGGAAGAAGAAAGCATGAGTATGCCAGTGGGTTCATCATCCATTCCTAAGAGAAAGTGGCAGACTCAGACACCCAGTCCTATGCCACCCCAAAAGAGGCAAACTCATACGTCTATGAAGATGCGGGGAGAAGGAACTGCACAGACTAGTTCATCAAGATCGGGAGTTTTTGAGTCCACAGCACCTCGGGGTGTCTTGGTTCATGATATTTTTGGATATGTTGCTCCTACGTGTCCAAGAGCCAAACCACGACAGCCGTTAAAGAATCAGAAGTACCCTCCCAAATTACCAGCGCTGCCGGAAGGGATGACATGCTCAGTCAATATCATCCCTGCATTGATCAGGCTCAAGTTTAATGATCATGACCTACTATTACTTAAAGATGTCAGGGACGAGCCATATGAATCTATCCCCATGGCACCTGGTGCCCCCATTTAGTGGATTTTGAAACCATGGGCCAGTGGGTTAGCTAAGTCTGGGTTGTTGGGGCTCTTCAATATGCCCCATTTCGGCTGCTTGTGTTGAAAAAATGAGTTTAACTGCTTGCTGGTTTAATGAACAATTTTGTGTGTTTCACTTCAGCCGGTTTTGCATAGGCTTGAAGCTACTTATGAAAATTTTTCTGAACAATTTAAACACGCAGAAAAAACACTAACAGGCTGAAAACACATGCATGCACACCATAAAATTTACTCAGAGATTTTTGGCTAATCAGCCCTGGAAAAACCAGTCAGAGAGGAGAGATTTTATTAATTTCTTCAGCAAAAATAATGGACAGAAATACAACTTATCTTCACCACCGATTTCTTCACAAAATCTGGAAATGCATGCACAGCAAATACACCAGCCGTACACCCTCGATTTCTGTGCTCATTAATGGCAGCCGTACAGCAATAAAAGACAGCCATACAGTCCCTCGAATTTTGTGCTCATTAATTGACAGGCCGTACAGCAATAAATGTTCCTGTACTTTCCTCAAAATCTGTGCAGGAGTTAATGCATCGTACAGCAGGAAACACACCTCAAAATTCGTGCAGAAATAAATGCACCGTACAGCAGACCGTACAGGCCATACTCCTCGATTTTCGAGCCAATAAATGCAGCAGTTCGTACAGCAGAAAAATACCCTGGCCGTACTTCTTCTTGGGATTCGTGCCAGCAAAAGAAATAACCAGTCTTGACCTTCTTTGTTCACTGAAATCTCTTCAGTAGCAAAACTTGGAAAATTGTGCCCTTCTCAAGCAACTCGACCTCTCTCTTCAGCTCTCTCTTCTTCACCTGAAAAATGAACAAGTGATTTCCTTTTGCCTCCCTCATGCTTTTTGTTTGCCCTAGGTGAGTTTCTTAATCCAATGGTGGAGAAAGAATCAAGTCAATGGCTGAGATTGATTGAGAGTGAAAATCCCTTTTATTTATTTCCCATAAATAAAATCACTCACCCACTTAAATTTATCAAAAAGTGACTATATAGTCATAAAGTCACATTTAAGTGACTTTAATGTGAGGGTCACAGTTTTCCCTCTTAAAGTGACTTTAGGCAAAATTAAAGTCACCTAGGGAACATCTTCCTAGGTACAAAAATCAACAGCTTGAATGAAGCACATGAATGTGTGAAGCAACTGTTGGCATGTGTCCATGGACACTTTGGCTAACTACGTTGATCCCTATCATAGTCGACTTGATTGCAAGCATTACTGGTTTGCTGAAGCCTAGGGAGGACCCGACACAGTATATTCACGGAAGAGATACAGACAAGAAACTTGTGAAGCAGTTGAAGGAGCATTTTGGTTTACAACGAGATGGTCACGCTTATCACATTGACAGCGTTAACTCACATATGGTGCGCATTGGTGCAAGAATTCTGGCCAGCAAGGTTGTATGCGGCAATCGACCAGTCCAATGTAATTCGGGTGTTATCTCTTGTGCCCATAAATGTGTTGAGGCAGTACAAATGAATGGGTCTCTATTTTTGTTAAATCAGTTGCTTGAAGATGCGCTTGCTACTCAGACCGGGTGACCCTTTTCCTATAGTTCGTTGTTGATTCTTATTGCTCTCATTGCTTGGATGGAACCTAAAGACTACCAACCAATGGCGGTTGAGGTAGTCAAGTTTTTCTGTGGAGCCTGATATTAGAAACTATGGTGGGTCGAAGAGCCCAATCGACAAGTGAACTGTGACATTCATTTTTTGGTCTATTGGGAAGCACTGTAAGCTGCCACTATTGTCGTTCCTAGATTTTCTCCCTATGCCATGGCCAAGTATCACTGGATCCTTTTGTTTTCTATTGGACCCCACTCCATTCATATTCAGGCCAGGTGAGACCCTGATCAGCAGTGTCTACCATTTCCTTATAAAGTAATCATGGAAGATTTGGATATGATTTTGTAAGACTGGCCAGGGGACTGGTGCATCCCGGTGAGTCAGGAGGAGTTAGCTAAGGATCTACCCTCAAATGTCTCTGAAGAACCTTCCCCGTAGGAATTGAGCACCCATGACTCCGATAATGACTCATCAATGGATCCTGAAGATGTAGCACACTGTATGTGGGAGGAGACTCACACCAAATGGCGTCAGGAGTATGAGGCGGGCAGTGGTACCAAATAAGGGATGGAAGACCAACTGCAGCGGCTTATCAAACCTGTCACAGATTCATCTACAGCTATGACTATGATGATCCACAAGTCCAACCATGAAGAATTTGGTGTTACCTTTGCTGTAGGATAGCCCATCGATCAACACTGAGCCCTGGGATAGGAATGCACAAGTTCCCCCAACTGCGATCAATGCTAGTAATGAATAAGTTCACCAGTAGCTGAACCCAATCAAGAGTGTGACTTTGGATCTAAACAAATTTTGTGCTATAGCATTGGTTGAGTTGCAGCATGGCACCACACTGGAATTGGCGGCATGACAAAAATATTTGACTGAGGGCTATGTCTAGTCCCAGAGTACCGCTAAGAAGTTATAGAAGGAAGCAGAGGAGCTACACCAAGTTCACGTGTACTTGACAAAGGAAAAGTTACAAGAAATAAACCAATTGAAGGTGACATAGGCCGAGTTGTAGCAGAAGGCTGCTGAAGATATTATCAACCTCAAGAAGGCACAAGACCGCCTGATTGTTGAACAGGCACAGCTATGTTCCCAGTGTAACGAAGTTGAGCAAGCTATTTCTGATGCCTGCCAGAACATTTTTGACAACACCATAGGGCTTACCCCAATCAAAAAGGCTAAGCAATTGGGGCAAACTCTAGTTCAACTTCAGGACACTAAACTCATGCTCAATGCCTTAGTTCGACCCAAAACACCACTGGAGTAGGTTACAGATCACAAGACCTCCATTGAATAAATTGCCACTTAGTTCGACACCATGGATAAAGAGGCTAAAATTATTATGGAGGCGACCACTCAGTTTTGAAAAAGTATTGTTCAGGATGAGCAACTTGATCAACTGACTACGCATGTGAAAGAGGCAGAGGGCCAACTAACAACCCTGAAGACATAGCTGAAGGACATGCCACTGATGGTGTAGATCACCCAGGCCACAGAACAGAAGGATCTACAGCACTGAGCTGCCCATGTACAAGAACGCCAACAAAAGTACCGCGAGAAGCTTGATGAATTCCAAGAAACCGGTGGCTAGTTGGTTGTTAAGGCCGTCGCCACACTCTAGGCTGTTTAAGAGAATCAAAAAATGGTCAATAGCAAGGCTAGTGAGGAACACCCTATCCAGCAAAATTTGACTAATTGTCAGAGTATCGCAAGTATTTGAAGATTTTAAGGACAATACTTTGGCACACACCCTGTCAACTTGACGTGGATCAAGGGTGAGCCACAAAACTTTGTTGGGGGCCTGTTGGTATGGGATTTGGGGTAAGTGAGTTGTACAGTGTCACGACAACTGCACAAGGTCACGCGGTACCATGCAAGGGTATATCAGTGCGATAAGCGGAAGAATAACCATTTTTTGAATAATTTATGTACATTTTGACCAATTTTTGTTGCAATAGGTCGGTAGCGGTAAGAAGTCAGTTAGTAGTGGACCCTCAATTTAAAGGTGTAAGCCTATTTATAGATCTATTTTTTAGGATATTTGCATGTGATTGTATGGGATAAGATCTGGTGCGATCTGTTTTATGGATAATTTTCTATCTTAACTGTGATTTATCTGGGTTTCTTCCTGATGTATGCAGTCTCTGGTTCTGGAGAAGAATTGTGTAATGTGGTACATTTGTGCAAGGTTAATATGATGCAATGAGTATGGCTCAATTCTTATCTGTTGTTATAGATCTGTTATGATTCTACGACTCTATTTTGTTACAATGGCATAATATAAATGTGATTCAGTTTCTTTCTGCTATATCGATGCGATCTGTTGCTTTTATGTTGATGCCATCTGTGTTTTTGTAACTCTTTGATGCGCTATGAGTAATGATGTTCCATAAATAATGCTGTATTATTGTGATACTATGTGAGGATGTAATGATTGCATAAGTTATGGTGTCCCTCCATTGGATCCCCATATCCTCCTTTCCCACTGTCAAAAAATCAGTTCTGATAGCTCTCCCTTGAACGCCTCAGGTGAGACCTAATTTGATTTGCAGACGTTGCTGGGAATGGTAAAACCTATCTGGGCTAGTGCTCAGGGAGGTTGTGGTATAGGGCATTGACAGAGTGGGAACCCCTGTCGATGAAGCTTTGTTGGTGGGTTTCGCCAACAAAACTACTATTTGATTTTATTGATCTGACTTGCATTTTTGTATGATGTAGAAGTAGTGAAGCTCTAGTATGTGATCTATATCAAGATCTCTCGAAAATATACGAGTTCTAGCATAGCCAGTGAGACAAGTTGTCTGAGCATAAAATATTGGAAAATCTCATAGGTTGCTTAGATGTAAACGGTCCTATAGGTTGTCCTTGGATGTAATCAGTCCTGGTGAAGCTCGCAGGTTATCCTTGGACGTAATTAGCACTGATATGATTCTATGCTAGAAATGGATAGAGTGAAGTTTTAGTACTTCAGGGAGAAGCTTGGTTTTCTCCAGATCAAGGTTCCTTCCAAGGGGAAGTGATGAGTATGTGTAACTTTCTGAAATGGTGATAGGATTGGTTCCTCCCATGGTTAGATGTAAGTGTTGTGCCTTTCTGACATGGTGGTAGGATTGGTTCCTCCCATGGTCAGACATAAGTGTTGTGCCTTTCTGAAATGGTGGTAGGATTGGTTCCTCCCATGGTCAAATGTAAGTGCTGAGCCTTTCCTCGGATGGTAGTAGGTGTGTCCTACCATGCCAACAGATGTAAGTGCAGAGCCTTTCCCTGAATGGTAGTAGGTGTTTCCTACCATGTCGATGGATGTAAGTGCATAACCTTTCCCTAGATGGTAGTAGGAGTGTCCTACCATGCCAGTGGACATAAGTGTTGGGGCATTTCCCTGGATGGTAGTAGGTGTGTCCTACCATGGCGGTGAATGTAAGTGCTGGGGCATTTTCTTGGATGGTAGTAGGTGTGTCCTACCATGCCGGTGGATGTAAGTGCTGGAGCCTTTCTCGGATGGTAGTAGGCGTTTCCTACCATGCCAATGATATAAGTGTTGAAGAAGAAGACCTATATGGAGACTAGGCCTACAACTAGCATGAAAAAGGGTTGGCTCTGTAGAACTTCCTATGACAAGTAGAATTGAGAGATAACACCATTTGCTCGAGATAGTGGGAGCAATGATGTTGATGATGATACAGCTTTGGTGATGATCCAGCTTTGATGATGATCCCGTGATGAAGACTTGAGCTGATGAACTGTGTAAAGAGAATACCTTCCTAGTTAAGAGAGAGTGTTGATGTATTTGTAACTTCATAATGCATTAACTTGTATATCTTATGTTGTATTTCATTGTACCTCGATGTTCCCATCGGGAGAATCATTAATATAATAAATTCATGTAAAGTCATAGAGGTTAACCCTCCTTTGTAAGTCAGGGAAATAGTCCCCACAGTTCAGGGGTACTAGGGTTATTGGAATCTCCTAGTGAGGTCGGCCCTGGTAAGTAATTGTCAAGTGGAAAACTAGTATAAATAGAGAGTGAGAATCTCTATTTGAAACACACACTCACTCAACTATAGCACATGAGTGAGAGAAGAATAACTCGCACAAGTGAGAGAGAGAACAACTATCGAAGATCATCTTTGTGTTTTTGTGTTTTACTTTTTCTATTGGTGCTCATTCTATATCTAAGGAAGTTGCAGGGTTTTCTCCTTTATGGTTTCCCTGAGGAAAACTCTTTGTGTCTCTTGTCTCTTGTGATTATTGTTGTGCATGTTATTCTCTCAGATAAGATCGTAGATCATATTGACTAAATTATAAAAATCTAATAATATGTACTCAACACCTAACTTTTTCAGCAATTTCTTTTCCTCTTCAGAGCTGTCTGGGAGGACGCTATCAATAATAATAACATTTTATTTGAATAACCTACAATTAAAGGGTACATTATTATTAAGAATGCAAAAATATCTTGTCATCGCTAATTTAATGGGGACTTATTGGTTAGTTATCTTGTAGTGCTGAGAAGCACGTATCCAACATACCATATATTACTTCCAGGTTGTACAACAAAGTTTTTGTCATTGGTTGGGTAAACCTTAATCCATGCCCAAAGAGAGGGATGGTGGGAGCATTTTCTAGGATTTCGAAGAAGGCATCAACAATATTAGCATTGTTCGCCATTTAATCTTGTTGGAATTCATTTAAAAACATTCCATCCATGACATGGGTATCCTATAAGAAATCATCCATACCAACCTCTTTATCATTCCTTTCATCCCCAACTTGTGAAGAACTAGTGTTACTATAGATGTTTTGAATTGGTAACTTGAGATGTAGTGGGAATTGAATATGTGGTTGGTTCAACCATGCTTTGTATAATTCCTCTCCAATATTTTTCCATTTTAGTGGCCTTCTGTTGATTTGACATGGCAATGGGGTGAAACGAGAGATGGTAGATAGGTTTATCATCATCAGAATATTGGTTTCCAAAATATTGAACATTAAATTGATGATATTAGTAAAAATATTGGATTTAACATGTTGAAACATTATAGAAAACATTTACTAAAAGCATGGATTGTTTTCCTATAGTATAGTTGCAATAAACCACTTTATAAGACAAATGTACAATTAAATAATACATTAACATTAATTCCAATGAAAATCCAAAAATATAATTACTCAATGATCTTTTTCTTATGCCTCAAGGGGACGTCTAAAGGTAACCCCAATGCAAGTCATTTTTTACAAGAATTTGGTGGTCTACGGAAAGTATAGTTTATTATCAACTCATCATCATGAGACAAACTACATATTTCATTGAAAAAAACAAATATAGATGCCTTATTTTTTCATAAATAAGTTTTTGTCATTGGGGTGTTCCTCAAATGAACAATTTGCAATGAACAATGAGCACCTAGAGTTGGTTATGAACCCTGCAATGTTCCCGTAAGAGAGTGGATGACCATTGATATATAATAGGTTTTTTCATGTTAAATATTAATAAAGCAAAACAATTCATGCACATATTATACATGGAAATACTATGTTTGTATTTCACAATATTCAAGTAATCATATTGACTATAAAGAGGACCATAATATGGCATGTGTTACTATTTGTTTGGGAGGAACAAACACATGTGAAAGGATACACAACCCAATATTTGAAACATCTATTTTATACTTTGCGATCATGTAACTATTACCACAATAGGAGATTTCAGTCTGAATATCAGACATAGGAAGGGAATATGGATAAGCAGAATAAAGAGCATGATTGTAACTAGTTTGTATTTTCTTTACAGGTGAATGGGAAGAGAGAAGTCATTACTATTGATGTATTTGTAACTTCGAAAGATATTCTGATGTATATTATCATTGTATGTTGTTGTACCCCCATTGGGAATGTGTGTTACCCCTTTACGGGACGTCTAAATTGTGTCTAGACCTTGAGGTACAACCTTTGTTGTAATTCAGGGAAATAGTCCCTAGTGTAACATCATGTAATATCTAATTGTACTCTGTCTAGGAGAAGTGGGCCCCATGTGAGATGACATGTAGGCTCAAGTATTATATTTGGTCAGTGAATTGAAAGGGTATAAATAGGGAGGCGCTCTCCCTCATTTATACACACCTTCTACACTCTCTAAGGCACATGAGAGAGAGAGAGAGTCAGAGGAGGAGAGAAAGATAGCTTCTGAACATTTCTTATTATTGCTTTTGATAATCTTACTATTCTGAAGAAGTTTGTATGGTTTTCTCCTTTATGGTTTCCCTGTTGAAAATCTTTGTGTCTTGTGTATCTTTTACATCTTATTCATATTGTTGTACTTGTTATTCTTTCAGATAAAGATCCTATATAAACTAATCAAATCTTAAGAAAAACTAACATGGTATCAGAGCCTGTCTGAAAGAAGGCACTATGCAGCTGCGGGAACTAGGGATTCCTATTTAAAGGTGATCTCTCCATAGATCATCAAGCAAAGAGGGCTAGGATAACTTGCCTCACTAGGGTGCATCTTTTGGTGGTAGAAGTTTTTGAATCAGAGAAGTTTCAATTTTGAGCTGCAACTACTACCAGGAGGAACTAGGGAATCAAGTATCGGAGCTTCCCACCTCAGTTTTCAGAAAGTGTCCTAGCTGAGAAACTCACCTCAAGGAGGCGCATCTTTGTGTCCAAACAGAATTCCCAAACTCCAAGTTTGGAAAATTAGGGTTTCTCTGACAAACCCTAGGTCAGCTTGCTCCAGCGGAACCTGGTCGGAAACCTCAAATCAGTAAGATCGAAATATTTGCTATTTCCATTTGAGGTTCTCATTTTGAAAATATGACTCACCATAGTTAGCTTGAGGATAAGCTTGGAGGGGATGATAACTTCCGGGCATGGAAGTACATGATCTCCTTGATCCTTGAAGAAAATTACTTGGATCAATTTATCTCTGGAGATGTTCCAGAACCAAAGGGAGATGAGGCTAAGGTTGCTCATAAGAGAAGAATGGCTAAGGATAAGAGAATCATTGCAGATTCTATTAAGGATCACCTCATCCCCCATGTGTCTACATTCAAGACACTAAAGGAAGTATATGATGCTTTTACAGAGATGTTCGAAGGAAAGAACATCAATCGGAAAATGACTTTGAGGAACCAACTAAAGAATGTGAAGATATAGAACTATGAGACTATACAGTATTACTTCACTAGGGTTTCTCAAATCAAAGAACAACTTGAAGAAGTTGAAGAAAATGTCGAAGAAGGAGAAATTGTAATGACTACCCTGAATGGTCTCCCTAGATCATGGGACTCATTCATTCAAGGGATTTGTGCAAGAAGGAAGTTGATCTCCTTCAGCAGACTTCGAGAAGAATGTGCACAAGAAGAAGCTAGACTTGTGACAAGAGAAGAAAATATGGAAGCAACTGACGATCAAGATCTTGCATTCTACACCAGGAAGAATTTCAAGAAGGAAAAGAAGGAGAAATTTCATCACAACAAGAAGAAAGACAAGAAACTAAAGAATACCAAAAGAGATATTCCAAATGTTCGATGTTATACTTGTGATGAAAAGGGACACTTGGAAAGATATTTTCCCATCCAGAAAAGGAGACACCATGCTCATATTTCTGAAGATGATGAAACAACGAACAAAATATTCAAAAGAGAGAAGAACGATTCAAATGAAGAGTATGTGCTAATATCAACACTTACTGGCACTATGTTGGTGAAGCCCACCAACAAATCTTCATTGACAGGGGTTCCCACTCTGTCGATGCCCCGCAATGCAATCTACCTAAGCACTGGCCTAGACAGGTTTTACCTTTCCCAGCAACATTTGTGGAGCAGACGAGGTCTCATCCGAGCTGTTCAAGGGAGAGTTGTCAGAACCGAGTTTTTGATAGTGGGGAAAGAGGATATGGGGATCCGACAGAGGGAGATCATAACTTATTCGATCCTCATACAGTATAAAAATATCGTAGCATTATTCAAGGAACATCATAGCGCATCAAGAATAAATTAAAACACCTTAAAACCAATAGATTGCATTGATATAGCAGGAAGAATCTGAATCACATCTATAACATGTCATTTTAACAAACTAGAGTCATAGCTGTAGTGAGAATTCCACCTGTACACAGTGGGTTAGGGTTATGCCTCCAAAACCTACAAAATAAACCTATATTACTATGAAACAACCTACAAACAAAGTGGATGGAAAACCTGCAAATGAAAATATTGTTGAGAAAAAAAAAAAGCAAATAAACATGCATAAAAAGAAGTTATACCTCAATTGTGTGGAAATGGGCCACCATGCCCTAGCTCATGGGAGCACCTCTCTCTTGGTTGGGGAGCAATGGCTTGGAGAAATGGAGATGAAGGAGGGGGAGATTGGGTGGTTTGAGAGCAAGAGGTCTCAAAGCATCCACAGGCAGCATAACAATATGCAAATGAGGGGTGTTTTTTGAGAGTGACCCCCCACCCTCCATATATAGTTTTTCCAAGGGGTTTTAGGGTTTTAAGCCCTTGGTCAAGGCTTTAGTCCCTCTTTTGGGCCTTTAGCCCCTTTTTCCTTAAATTTAGCCCCTTTCAAGGTTTTAGCCCTTTTTTGAGGGCTTTAGCTCATGGGGGTCTATTTTGGGCTCTTTTTTGGGGTTTTTAGCCCTTTTCTTCATGCTTGGGCTCTTTTGGAGGTGTGGGGGTGAAATGGAAGGTCATGGAAGGTCTTATGGAGTAAAATGAGTGCTGTGGGATGGTGTCCTTGGGTGGTGTAGGCCATTGAGAGCTGTGTGGGGGATTTTTGGGTTAACAAATTGCCCCCTGATGTGTGAGGGCATGAGCTCAACGTATGGCCGGTGGACATCATAGGATTTGCTGTTGAGAGGTGGTGCTTTCGGGGCTGGGGCATGATGGATTTTGGTTTTGTATTAATTTGGTTCCCATCAATGGGTGAGATACAATAAATGTGTGACATGTATATGGATGAGGCGGGCATTCCCATGCTCATGACAATGTCAAAATAATTATTTGATATATGCTCTAAAATACAATAGCTGATCATATACAACTGATGTTACAATGATGGTTGCCTCTCCTATGAGGCTGAGTACAATATTGATCTGGTACATTGGACCCATGGAATTCTGATGGAATTCTATATCTTCATGACTGATGGTCTATTGGATCTGGAATGGTACATAGCTGTATGGACTTGATGATTGAGAGTTAGAGTCTCTGTGGTACAAGTATGCTGCATCAATCATAAAGGTATATCAAAGCACTGTTGGGGCTTCTGAACACTATCTCCAATGCGACCCGAAAATCACAAGGGACGTAACTTGTTTAGGTCCCTCGAGTGGACTCACCAATGTGCTAGATTTGGGTGACACCTGGGGTCTTCAACCAGGTACTGTGTGGAACAAACCCTGTACGAATATCAATGGTGCGATGATGGAGTTGAAGTCAAGCACATGAGAAACAACCATCCCAAGAGGCACTAAGGACTCCTGTCAAGTGGTCCAAGGAACTCATCAATGATGTCAATGAAACCAAGGTATAGGAACCTCTAGGTCTATCCTCTAGAATATGTGCGTTGGCATCAACAGAGGGAGACCTACCCCTTGCCAAGGCAATGATGTTTCCTTGACCAGGGGCATGAGGGATAACTGAAAGGTGTGAAGCAATCTGTGGATTGACTCACTGAATTAGGGGGGAGGGGAGGGAAGGGAAGAACTGAACAGGGGCAGGGAGGGAGTGGGAGACTCAAAATTCCTTTGTTCAGAGTATGACAGCAGGGTGGACCAGGAAGCAAATGAAACAGACTCAAGGGGATTAGATCATAGCTGTAATACCGAAAATGTTACTGCAGATGGGAAATACTTGGAGGCGGAGGACACTTTTGATACTGATGGGATCCAAGGAAGACACATTGTAGAGTACTATGAATAAAGGCGACCCAATGTGGGGATGCTACCAAACTGTTTTCTGTTGGGTGGTGTCTAGGGACATTGTTGTGGTACGATATCGTGGATTTTTGGTGAGCCCGAGAAGGTAAATGCTCGATGGTGCTTTCAATTTTAGAGAGTCTAAAAGCATGAAGAAGACTCCAGTGGGGGCTCTTTTTCATTGGTAGTATCCTATGCCCGAAAAATGATAAAAGTATACATAGGAGAGCTCACCCATCCTGGAGGGGATGAGAGACTTCTTTACTATTGGTAGTCCAATCAGGTCGGAAAAGGTTAAACCTATACTGACTGGACAGTCATTCAAATAATTTTACAAGAATGAATGAAACCAAGTTTGCTCGGTGATATTTTCTTGTTGAAACGGCTGGAAAAGAGCTTAATGACAACTGGTGGTGAGCTTTTTCGTCAAGTGCAGCCCCTTTGCCTGAGAAAGCACAAAAGTATGAAGAGGGGAATGGTCTTGGCTTGAGTGTGCCAACGAGGTCCTTTTCATGGAATGGTCTACATGGTCCGCAAAAGGAGTTAAATGAGACGATGTAGATGCCCTTTCCTATACTTTAGCGAGCGGGAAAGGAAACAGTTGTGCTCGACGATCTTTTCATTGTTTTAAGGAGTCATAAAATAGCTTAAACGAAACTCTAATGTGGTCAACCAACTGCGGTGGCATGAGCGGTGCCCTATGTTGGGATGGTGTTATGGAGAGAAATTCCTATGGCTTGGGGTACCACAACAGACAGCTTGACTCCATAAATCAATCTTTTCCAATATGCAATAGAAATAAAATGTCTAACACTAAAGGATCAGACCTCGTACCTTATTCCAGACGGTTGAAGTAGATCCCCGTTGAGCTTTCCAATCTTCAGCTTGAATTGCTATAACACTTTCTCAATCAACAAGTAAACAATACAAGCATACTATATATCATGGTGTTAGAACTATTCTAACATATATAATCAATAATGTAAAAGCATTTGACATATTCCCATGGATAAAATATTCAATCAAATACACATCATTGGACAGGAAAATATATTTCTATTAATATAAATCAGAGATTACAAGATAGATACAACCTCTGACGGCACGTCTGTGAACCGGAGAAACTGAATCCCCCACTTGGGCCTCCACCACTTCAATCCTCCATCTCTCGATAGCAAGCTCACAAGCAAAAGGAAAGCTTGGGAAGAACACAAAAGTGCTCCAAGGGACAAAGGGATGCAGACTCAAGTATAAGTTCTGGCAACAACGGACTATAGTTTATTTGCTCTCAATTCTCTCTTATTGCTTTCAATGTACTAAGGGGTTCCTTATATATCTTTCAAAGGGATAATGAAAGGTCGAATCCATGCGATCTCAAGGCATATGGAAGGCCAGGAGTCAAATGAGTTGGATCCATGTCAAGGAAAACTCCAAAAGGATTTGGATTATGCACACATCCCGATGTACACGGTTATAGGGTTCAAAGCCGCGTATGTACGCGGTTATCGGGTTAAAATCCACGTATATCATTTTTCATATGTTTGTAGGTATGATCAAGGAAACATCAAAAGACAAAAAGTGGTCCATAGGGGCTAATGAGTCTGTAGTGGGACAAGGGAAGGCCATACAAAGTGTGATTCACCTAGAGTGGTGAAATACGCTATAACAGATGGTGGACATAGGTCCAAAGGTAATTCGCACAGTATGGATAGAGCAGAAGGCTCTCAAACATACCAATACATGCATGGGTTATATTGTGACAGAGGCCTGCGAGACGGTGCGGCAGAGGCACACAAATCGAGGTGGTTTTTAGACAGAGGTCAGGAGAGCGTGTGTGTGTATTGCGGTGAACGAACTTGACTACATGTGATGTTAGTACAAGTCCGGAGGCATTTATATGCAAAATACATATAATAAAAGAAATCATTTTGTGGACAGTGGTCCATAGGTCCACGTAAGGTGCAGTAAAAAGGAAAAGACAATATCTGTGTTAAAAATACAAAATAGAAGCTAAAATTACATTTCTTAAATGGGCAGCAGCCTGAGGACACTTCTATGTCAAATACATGGGAGAAAAAAAAAGGTTTTGTGGACAATGGTCCAAATTTCCGCATAAGGTGCGGTGAAAAAGACAATTATAACTATAAAAAGTAAAATATGGTACAATCCTTAACGAGCGGCGGCCCAATCGCTCGCATGAGTTGCAACCGGGCAATGCGATACGAGTACCGGTCCGTAGACACTCGCATCGTCATGTCAAGGATTGTGAGTCGAGGTGACTAGTGGGAAATGGTCCTGAAATTGATTGTTTAAACATGAGGCAATGGTCTCATAAGGGGATAGAAAATTTTGATCCCGAAGGTGTGAGAGGTGTCTCGAATCAGTTCTGGGTGAGAGTTGACTAGCAACTGATGATGCTGCCTTTCATTTTTGCTGAAAAACATTGAAAAACAAGAAAATGATGTGACTTGTTGGTGATGTTAAGCATAAAATTTCTTTAGGTAGAACCCATTGCGGGGGTTCTCCAAGAGTTGCCCATCAGATTCAATGAGGGTGTATGACCCTTTTCCGAGGCAACGGTGGATGACATATGGGCCATACCACATTAATTCGAACTCGCCTTTACCCAATTTATTGTTGGGTTGGTCATAGACTAGAACCATATCACCTTCGCTAAAGGTGCGAGGGTGGACATCGGAGTCATATTGGGTCTTTGATCGTGTTTTTGTTGCTTGAATGGCTTGGAGGGTAGCTCGATGGTCTTCTATGGTTTGCTTAAGTTGGAGGAGTCATTCTTCTAAAGGTGAATTATCAGGAAGGAGTTCCACCGTGAGGTAGAGAGATGGGATTTGGCACTCTATAGGGAGCACTGATTCAACGCCATGTACTAGGCGAAAAGGGGTGAAACCTGTTGCGGTTTTTGTGGATGTGCGATAAGCCCACAGGGAAAAGAATACCATGTGATGCAGTTGGTTTTGTGATTTGCTACCATCCGTTGAAGCATTGTTTTAATGATTTTGTTGAATTCTTCGACTTGGCCATTACATTGAGGGTAGTAGGGGAAGAGTACTGGTGTTCGAATTTCAACATGGTTGATAATTCAGCCCATACAGCATCTTCAAAGTGTGCCCCATGATCAGAGATTAATTGTTTGGGGACACCAAACCGTGTAATGACATGGTTGAAGAAGAAACGTGCTATGGTTTTGGCTTTGCAATCAAATGTGGGCATGGCTTTGGCCCACTTGGTGAAGTAATCAACTGCCATGATAATGTACTTGTGGCCATTATCCGAAATGGGGTTGATGGTCATGAAGTCGATTGCCGATTTGTAGAAGGGCTCAACTGTGACTACGGGGTGTAATGGTGCATGGGGGTTCTTGCCTTTGGGGAAAAAAGTTGATAGATGTGGCAATGTTTAACTGCCTCATTGCAATTAGCAAAGATGGAGGGCTAGAAATAGCTAGCACACAGAATCTTTTGGGTGGTTGCTAGGCCTGATAGGTGACCACCACAGGCTCCGCTATGACTATCGTTAAGGATGGTCTCAGCCTCATCACGGGTGAGGCAATGACGTAGGATGGTATCAATTCCTCGACGATACATAACATCTCCAACCAACAGGTAGCGAATGGCTTGATGTCAGATGCGTCACCTATCCTCATGATTAAAGTGCGCTGGGAACTTTTGCGTTTGTAAATAGAGAAGGATGTCCCCATACCATGGGTCATCAGTAGATATGAAAAATAGGAAATCATCAAGGAGATCATCCTTGGGGGGTGATGATGCGGTTAATGGGGGTAGATCGGTCATGAGTGTGGCCAATGCAAGTGCCTTTGTGATTTTTGGAGACACAAAGTCTAGGTCAAATTCTTGGAGGATGACTACCCACTTGGCTGCTCGACCTTGTGGAAGGTGACGACTTAAGAGGTACTGCATTGGGTTTGAATCAACCACTACATGAGTATGATTGGCAATGATGTAGTAGCGCAATTTTTGAGCTGAGAAGAGAACGACGAGGGATAATTTCTCCTCAGGTGAATATCATAATGGGGGTCTTGTTAGCTTCTGACTAATGTAGTAAATCACGTGCTCATGGTGAGAATTGTCTTCTTGGACCAGGGCTCCAGCAATGGTGTTTTTTGAGGCCGACACATAAAGGATGAAGGCTCGAGTGAAATCTGGTGGTGAGAGTAATGGTGCAGAAGCCAGGGCTTGTTTGAGTGCCTCGAACGATTCTTGTGCTTGCTTATCCGAAACAAAGGGGATTTTTGTGCAGAGCAGGCGGATGAATCCATAGGCTTTTGTTGTATACTCTGGCACAAAGTGGTGAAGGAAGTTGGCCTTGCCTTGTAGGCTTTGTAGTTGGTGCCAAGTTCTTGGCGGAGGAAGATCAAGGATGGCCTGAACTTTGAGGGGATCTACCATTATGCCTTTGTGGCAGATGATAAATCTGAGTAAACGGCCTACTTGGACACAAAAAATGCACTTGAGGGGGTTCAGGCGGATGTTGTACTTGCGGCAACGTAAAAATACTTGCTACAAATCGTCTATATGTTGTGCTTGTTTTCATGATCGAGTGGTGAGATCGTCCAAGTAGACCAATATGATGTGAACTAAATCATGGAAACAATATGGAAGGTGGCTCCAGCATTTTTGAGGCCAAAGGGAATGACTCGGTAGGTGAATGTGACCCATGGAGTTGTGAATGCTGTTTTGGAATGGTCTTCTTTCTGGATTTGGATTTGGTTGTAGTCGAAAAAACCGTCCATGAAGGAGAAGGCCTCATGTCCGACGCATGCATCGATGATCTGGTCGATGAACAGTGTGGGGAAGTTTTATTTGGGACATGCCCCATTGAGATTGTGAAAGTCTGTGCAAATGTGAATGGTACCCTATTTTTTATTCACGGGAATAGGATTAGAAACCCATGTTGTGTATGCAATGGGATAAATGAAGCCGACTATGCGCAGCTTCTCTATCTTGGCTTTCACTGCAACCACTTTGGATGGATGGATGGGCCGTTTCTTTTGGCGGAAGGGTGCCACATCAGGCCATGTGTCGATGTGGTGTTCCACGATGGATGGATCTAAGCTAGGCATTTCAGTGTATGACCAGGTGAAGATGTTGCAGAATTCTTGGAAGAGAGCAGTGTAGGCATCGACCTCTTTCAGGGAGCAAGATGCCCCCAGCATGATTTATTCAATGATCTCAGAGTTGGTTGAGATGTCAATTTTGATTGTTGGAAAAATGTTCACCATCTTACCTTCTTCAAAGGCATCTGGTGCTGGGATTGGGTTCTTGAACCAGTCAACCTTCCAATGGATGAAATCTTTGGTCTCCACGGAAAACTGATCGGACTGTGACACAAGCTCTTCCGGGAGGAAGAACAAGTGATGGTGCATGTCATCCCAAGGGTATTCCAGTGTGGTCAAAGCTTCAAGGATCTCCTCATCATTTTTGAAGCAATGAAGTGACAGGTCTGATGGATTGTCGTTGGAGATGCGAATGAGCTGGTTGGGGGAATTAGACATCATGTAAATGGACATGGTGTCAGACGAAGGAGGTGGTGGTGGGTGAACTTCTTCGATCAAGGTGATCTCAGACTCAAGGGAATGGTGATAGAGGTCAGCAAGAGCCATTCAAAATTTAGGCAAGTCTTGGAAATGGTGGGAGTAATGTCCATACAAGCCGCAAAGGGCACAAGCATGGTTTGTCCTTAGTGCCTTGTTTTTTACTACTGGTGCGGTTGGGAGTTCAACCATAGGCATGTTTTCATTTGTATCCATGGCATCTAGATGCACACGGATCACTGGGATTTCAGGGAAATCCTAGGTTGGATGGCCCTGTTGTTCATAGATGCCACAAGGTGGGACTGGCCATGGTTTTGCGGTGGCTTTGGTGTTCTTTCCACTCCCCCTTTTGGGTTGGGGTAGTGTAGGTGTGGGTGTGGCAATTGGCTTATGTAGACTGGGTGGGGGGTGAGACTCAATCGCAATAGGTTGCACTGGAGTTAACACAACTTGGGGCATGGCTGGTTGAGCTAGTGGATCCAAATAACACACTGGGATCCCCAGGGTAAGGTTGGGTAGGCTTAAGGTGGCCATGACTGGCTTGCTCATGACACCAGGTGGGGGAAAGAGGAAGGGAATTGTATGGACCAGAGATGAGCCCACATAACTCCCAGCTGGTTGCATGTGGGGGTGAGGTTGTGGTTGTGGCTGTGCGTAATGCTGCTGCTACGAGTGGTGTTGCGGTTGCTTTTGGTGTTGTGGTTGCGGACGATGTTGTGGTTTTTGTTGGGGCTACGGCTACGGTTGCTGTTTGGGTGCAGCGGTGCTTGATGAGATCATGCACAAGTCCACAGTTTTATTTTGTGTTGGTGGTGGTGACACTAATGGGAAAGGAGCCATCATGGTGGGATCGGTAAACATAGGGCCCACATTCAATGGTGGGGAAGCTGGTGTGTTTTCAACCACAGTGTTGGTTGCAGGGATGACGTTAGCATGTGTGGTCGCCCCTTGTGGCTAGGTGGTGGTGATGGTAGGGATAATGTTAGAAGGAACTATCATAATATTCCCTTCATGGGGGAACATCATGAGGTGGAAGACAGTTGACGCGATGGCTCACATGGCATACATGTAACTCCTCCCAAGGAGGAGGTTGTAATCCAGTTGAGCATTGACGACCTCGATGTTGATCATGACTGTCTTCCTAGCTAATGTGATGGGGACATGTGGGTGTGGAAATTGAACCGAGGTTTTATAACAATTACACTCACAAAAATTGCCAATTACACATGCAAATTACACACAAAGGAGACTGAATATCGAGCAGAACACTAATCTGTATTGAATAAGTGTACAATAGCCAACCCTGTGAAGTCATAGGCTGCCACAATAAATAATTACATGAGATATTTTAATTCATTGGGATTCCATTCGAATTTGGTCAAAAGCAGACTTACTAAATCTAAGCAAATCCCCCATAGGTGCATAAAGCGGTTTCCAAATATGTCTAGGAGCTCAGGAATTGGCAAAATCAATTAGGCAAGCTAATGGACAATGGAAGGACAAATCATAC
Source organism: Pseudotsuga menziesii (assembly GCA_001517045.1). NCBI lineage: Eukaryota > Viridiplantae > Streptophyta > Pinopsida > Pinales > Pinaceae > Pseudotsuga > Pseudotsuga menziesii. Next base: position 1,257,839 of record LPNX010041574.1, read on the forward strand.
ATGCTTTTATTAGGAGAAAAGAGTGGAGAATGATGAGGATAAAAAATAAGTTAACTTCACCTAGTCAAACTTTCCCAATTGCCTTAAAACTCAGCAAAAGCAGGCAATAAAGCAGAAAAAGTAGACATGCAATAGGAAGGTCAGGAATAAAGTAGATTTGATTCCAAGTGGTTTCCCAAGTTCTCCATGGCTCAATTTTAGCAAGTTTGACCACTTTGTACATGTGGAGGACAACTTGCATAAGGTGGAATATGGAAACTAGGCAAATAAGACAAAAATGGATTAATTAATGTCTAAGGTAGCTAACTATGGGTTGATTATTCTAACACCCCCCCTTAAGCCTGAATTATGAGTAAAATATCAGAAAATTATAGGGCCTAGCAAGAAGGCTTAGTCACCCTTTACATATTACATGTCCATTTAACCAAGGAAAGAGGCAAAAACCCAGTGGGAAAAATCCTCCCTTAAACATGGACAGTAAAACAAAATTTGAAAATCTTGTCATCACTCATGCTTCACAGCATGATCAGGAATCCCCAGCAATGATTTGAGATTTCTGAATGTCTTCTCACAAAAAACATTGGTGAAGATATCTGCTACTTGTTCTGAAGATGAACAGAAGAGTAGGTGAATGGTGCCATCATGCACAAACTGTGTGATGTAGTGCATATGGATCTCAATGTGTTTGGTTCTCTGTCTCTGAAATGGATCATTGTAGATTTGAATTGTACTTTGGTTATCACAATAGATAGTAGTTGAGTATTCTTATTCAAAGCCACACTCACCAAGTAACCCCTGCAACCATAAACATTGAGTTGCTACATTTACAACTCCTCTGTACTCTACTTCTGTAGATGAGAGTGCAATGGCACTCTGTTTCTTTATTGACCAGCTGATTGGTCCTTCAGCAAGCATGAACACATATTCTGATGTTTAATTTCAATCTGTGTTGTCACCTTCCCAATCACTGTCAGTAAACCCAATCAAATCAAGATCAGATTTAGCTTTGTAGAAGATCCCATGAGTCCTTGTTCCCTGAACAATGTTAAGGATCCTTTTGGCTTCTCTCCAATGGATCTCATGAGGATGATCCATGTATCTTGAATCCATACTTACTGCATAAGAAATATTAGGTTGAGTATGTGTAAAGTACAATAAACACCCAATCAGTTGCCTATACAGTGTATTATTTACCATAGGTGAAGAATCTGCTTCTTCAAGCTTAACTCTTGAAAGGAAGGGAGTCTTGCTTGGCTTGTGGTCCTTCATGTTGAACTTGTTCAGAAAATCCAAGGCATACTTGGACTGATGTACTTTTATTCCATTTTTGGTTTGAGCAATTTCGAGTCCCAAGAATTGGCTCAATAACCCCAAATCAGTCATAGAGAATGCATGGTTCATTGCATCCTTCAAGGAGGCAATTTCATCCTTTGAGCTTCCTATAATGAGAAGGTCATCTACATACAAGAAAATAATAATCAAAGAACCATGAATCAGCTTCAAATAAACATTAGGATCTGACTTGCATTGAACAAAATTCAATGATAGCATAAAGCCATCAATCTTGGCATACTAAGCCCTGGGGGCTTGCTTAAGCCCATACAATGATTTCTTTAGCCTGCACACAAGAGATGGATTAGTAGCAAAGCCTTGGGGCTGCTACATGTAAATCTCTTCAGTAAGATCTCCATTCAGGAAAGCACACTTCACTTCCATGTGATGTACCTCCCACTGCTTCGAAGCTGCAATGGCTAAGGCTAGCCTGATGGAGTCCATCTTTTCCACTGGTGCAAAGGTCTCATTGTAGTCTATGCCATGTACCTATGAGTAGCCATTGGATACCAATATTTCCTTATATTTCAAATGTGAACCATCAGCAGAAAATTTGGTTTTGTAAACCCACTTACATTGAACTAACTTCCTCCTTGGGGGAAGATCAACCAGCTCCCAAGTGTTGTTCTTTTGGAGTGAGATGAACTCTTCTTTCATGGTTGTTTGCCATTTTGGATCATGTGTTGCATCTTCATATTTCTATGGGTCTGATTCAACCATCAGATAGCATTTCTCCACAAACAAAGGGTCTTTCATACATAGAGCACTCTCAAACTGAGATCTAGTCCTCCTAGGATCATTAGGATTTCCAGCTAGTTCTCCAGCTACATGAATGGTATTTGATACCCATTTTGGTCTTGTAGGAATATTAGGATCTGCAATTAAATCATCATTATCAGACATATCAGAATCAGCAAACTCAACTATCTCTTCACTTACATTCAATGGTTTTGGTGGTAAAGAGGATTCTCCAACTTCCACTATTGCTAAAGGCTCTTCTTGGAACTAAACACTCCTTTCAATGAAGGATTTATTTGTTCTCAAATTGATCAGCTTGTACCCTTTTGAATCTTCAGAGTACCCAACAAATAGACACTCTTGGCTTTGGGGTTGCAAAGCCTTCCTCTTTTCTGTTGGAATTCTAGCCCAAGCCCTTGAGCCAAAAATCTTGAAATGGGTCACATATGGCTTGTTCCCACTCCATGATTTGAAAGGAGTCATACCATCAAGATATTTATGAGGCACCCTATTCTGGATATAGGCTGCATAGTTTATAGCTTCGGCCCAAAAATTTGGTGGAAAAGTCTTAGCCTCCATCATGCAGGTTGCCATCTCTTTCAGTGATCTGTTCTTCCTCTCAGCAACACCATTTTGCTGTGGTGTGTAAGGGATAGAATGCTACATCTGAACAATATTGAATGAACTCAGACTTGACATACTCACCACCATTGTCAGATATGAGGACCTTGAGTTTCCTCCCAGACTAGTTTTCAACCAAAGCCTTAAAGACTTTGAAGAGGCCAAAAACTTCAGACTTGTGTTTCAGGAAGTAAACCCAGCAGTACCTAGTGTTTGTGCTAGAAATTGTTCTTCTACTACTAGAATAACAAGCCAACACAATCTCAAAAGTAAAATTAAATAAAATAGGTTTTAGGGTTTTGGTTTTAAAAACTTCATCAGCAAGGATGAAATAAACATTCACAAGCTAATACAGAACTGAATCATGCAAGTTGGATAAACTGGAGATCAAACACATCCCAATAAGCCATAAACATTACACATGAAATACTAATTCCATCCACAGGCTACAAGCATTTACATGAATAAAACTTTAAACAAGAAATGAAATTGTAGAATGAGCAATCAAACAGATCAGAAATGAAAAAGCATGACAGGTAAAAGGGCTTATCATTTTATATATAATCAATAACAGTCATCCACTTACATAAGAGTTATAAGTGCTAGCTTGAGAAATCAAAGCTCCAAAAGCCTCTCCTTGAGTGAACCCCCCCCCCCCCCTCAAAACTGTATGTTTGTCTTCCTTTTATCATTACAAAAGTAAAGTAGTTCCATAACTACCTTCTAGGTCGAAATTTGAAATAGTTACATCAATTATTTACATTATAACTCAAAATCTTTAAAGATAATTGACCCAAAAATAGCAAATCGGATTTGGGGAAATTTGGTGAATTTATGGAAATTTGGGTCTCAAAGACGTCTTCATATCTCTCGATCTGGAACACCTGTGTAAAAAATGAGAGAGGTTTTTTTAAATGAGTATGTTATTCACACAAAACTCTCTTTTTTTTTCAAAATTACTCTTCAATTGAGCAGAATATGTTCTGAAAATTTGTGACTAAAACAGGAAATTATTAAATAATTGAAACCCTGAAAATAGGCTACAAAGATGAATTCGAATCTCTCAAACGATAATAGCTGTTGCAAAAATGAGAGAGGTTTTTGTGAATGAGTCTGTTGTGGAAAAAAAAATCTTTTGGTTTTCCTGAATTCATTTCCATCTCCTCGTAATCTGCTCCCAATGACAATGACAAAAACAGGAAAAACATAGCTGCTACAGGAATCTCCTTATGAAAATATTTGACAAAGGACTAAAAAATGAGAGTTAGATTATAAATCAAAACTTGGAATGAACTTTTATTATAAGTTTTTGAAAGCTTAAATATGTACATATTATATAATAATCTCAAAAGACAAACCTTAAAACTAAAATAATGAAATGATTCAACCATTAAAAGCATTAAATCCAACCAAAATTATTGATTGTCAAAAATTCTTAAAATCAACATGAAATATAAAATCATTTTAAACCAACGGTTGAAAATTAGGACAAAAAGAACAAATAAACTAAGAACAAGATCTATTTATAACATCTGGCTCTTGCTACGGGATGAAGTCCTCCTTGTGAGGCTTCAAGAACCTATAGACCTTGTTCCTTATTCATTGGGTGATGGAGTCATTTACCAAATCTCTGCAACTTTGTCAAACTCTAAACACATACCTCTGAAATGAAAAAATACTGCTACAAACCAGCATACTGAAAAGAATCTACATGCTCGTATAGTGAGATTATTCTGCTATTTACTCCTACTTCTAATCAGAGGAAACAACCCAATCAAGTGTAATCATACTTCCAGTGAAGCCAAGAAACCATTTGACTGAGAATCATAATTTCATGCATGCTACTGTTTGAGAAAACCCACAAAATATGTGATAAATGCAATAAAGAGTCTGTAGGCAGCTGATACTTATGATTGGAAATAGGAAGTATGCCAAAATATGGAGCATTAGAAACCTTTGAAAAATACAACTCCATCCAAGAAGCCATGGGATCATGAAATTTCTGATTTAAAATTTCAATGTCTTCATTATATTCATCATAAAGTGAAGCATTCTCTTCCTCTCCATTGTTGTTCTTTTTAAACTTTGGATCAAGAATGGAAACCAAGGGCTTTTTAAACTGCTTCTCGACCTTTAAATAAAACCCTTGATCAAAACTTGAACAAATAAAATTCTGAAAGTGACCATAAGTGAAGAATGGCAACTTATTTCTTATATCAATAGTAAGAGGTTGAAGAGCGGCAACTTCTTCTTCATAACATGATAATCTCATAGCAGGAACTAAGAAATTTCTACTATAATCCACTGAAAGTATGTTATCATCGAAAAAGTTAGCAAACTGATATGAAGAATCAACATAAGCATCATTTATATCCTTGTTCATATGAAAATCTAAAAATGATGAAGACAATTGTCTTAAATCTGAATGATACCTACGTTCTTCTTCCTGTTCATAAGCTTGTATATCTTCAACATGAGCCTGATCTCGAAGCATTTTGCAAGCTCAGATGTTCTCCTCCACTCCTTTTGCATCCTCAAACGATTGTCTTAAAGATGATTATTTTCTTTCTAACAGGAAAAAGACAAGATCTGAATGTTGAACCATAACATAATATACCATAGCAATTTTTTCTGAATGTCTGATCTCCGTAGGCATACTGATATAAAAACTTTGAAACCTCCAATTAAATTTAGTAATTGGCTCATCATTTTACCTTTTCAAGCTATAAAATTCAGAAATAAATTGATGATAAGATTTATTCTTACCCCAATACTTCAAAAAGACATCATGTAACTCTTCCCACGATCCAATTGAATCAACTTTTAAATTTCGGAACCAAAACCCAACATCTCCAGCAAAGGATTTCGAAAATAACCTCATGACAACATCCTCATGCATGGTTTCAAAATTATCAATGAAATTATGAAAAGATTCTAAATGCTTCTCTACTGTAATATGGTCTTTTCCAGTAAAATGGGGAAGATATTCAACAAAGTAGGAAGGGTAAGGATGTAAGAGAGATGGAAGCCTGAGAGGTATAAACATCTTCTGTCTGAGTCTAGACTGAAAATATGTGAGTTGAAAATGAGGTTCAACAAGCTGTTCGCAAGTTTCAGCAGTGATGGTAGAAGGTAATAGATCAGCTTTATTCTCTACAAGATGACCAGAATAATCAGCTTCAAGAGATATGGGTATATGTATATCATGTTGAACATGTATTTCAAATGAAGGAATAGGATCAACATCAATAACACAAGAAGAATGCAAATTTTCTTCTTCCAAAGTGGGATATGTACTTGAAGGTTTATGATCATTAGAATAGACAAAACAAAAAATAATTCTTTTGACATGCAATGGGAAAGATAGGAAAGAACTGATGAATAAGAACAAAACCTCATGGAGTAAAGTAACAAGCTGATATCCAGTCTTTCCATTTGGATTCTTCATTTTTCTGTCAACAAAATTCTCCTTGCAGTGGAATCTTTAATCATGGAGTCACCGGTGAAAATTTTTAGTCTAAAATATTTTATGACTTTGTTTACCTCTCAAAATCAGAAGAATAATGATATCCCATGGTAAGATATACTTCATCTTCATCCCCGGCAATGGCGCCAAAGATGTTTGTGCCAGAAATTGTTCTTAGACTACTAGAAGAACAAGCCAACACAATCTCAAAAGTAAAATTAAATAAAATAGGTTTTAGGGTTTTGGTTTATGGTTTTGGTTTTAAAAACTTCATCAGCAAGGAGGAAATAAACATCCACAAGCTAATACAGAACTGAATCATGCAAGTTGGATAAACTGGGGATCAAACACATCCCAATAAGCCATAAACATTACACATGAAATACTAATTCCACCCATAGGCTACAAGAATTTACATGAATAAAAATTTAAACAAGAAATGAAATTGTAGATTGAGAAATCAAACAGATCATAAATGAAAAAGCATGACAGGTAAAAGGGCTTATCGGTTTATATATAATCAATAATAGTCATCCACTTACATAAGAGTTATAAGTGCTAGCTTGAGAAATCAAAGCTCCAAAAGCCTCTCCTTGAGTGAAAAATCCCCCCCTCTTCTTGCTGTTTTAGCAGTGGCATGGTATGAGTGGTAGAGCTTAACCTTACATGGGTACCCTAGTCAGCACCTTATTTGCATTTGGTGTCCATGCTGACATTTTGTCTTTTAGGGTGTGGGAGTCCATTGTATAGTACTGGCATGACAATTTGCAAGAGCCTCATATTCCTCTTGATCTTTTTGCTGGCCTATTTCCCTCATGACTCCATTATGTCAAGTTGTAATTGCATTATCATGAGCTTTGCTTGCCTTATTGAGCTTTATGCCGGCTTTCCTGACATTACGTTTTAGCCATATAGCCCGAGCTTGTCTCATGTCTAGCCATGCAGAGCCATTTTATATATCCTTTGCAGCTTGATTCCCTTTTTACTGGGAGGGGATTTTCCCCCGAGTGTCGATATCCTACACATGTGTCCTTGCATTAAGCATAGGTATGTTCCACTACTTGGAACTAGATTGTTTGCCCCTATGACAGTCATCTCCTCCTAGTCTGTAACTATAAAGTAGCTTTATTCTTTTTCAAGCTTTTTAAATATTTGAAAAAGTCCAAAAAAAATAAAAAAACCAAAATGCCGGACAAGGAAAGATGTTATCTTTGGCAACTGTCGAGTCATGTTGCCTTCGAATAGAGCACTGTATATCACATCCATTGGTTGGGTTTATAGTTTGACTTTAGGGGTTGTACTCATTTATCTGATTTTATCTCCACTGACTGGTTAAGCTTCCAGTCCCCATGGAGCCTCTGTCGATACCTCCTGTGTCGCAGAGATGTCCCAATTTGTATATTGAGTCTATGCTGCCTTTATTCAGTCACCATTCACTGTTATGCTCTTGTTCAAAGGAATTTGAAACTTGAGTCAGCCATTCTTCAGTTATCTTGACTTTGCATGTCAGCCATTCCTGGTACAGTTACTAGTTCGTGCACCTTATGATCGATTCCTTCCACATTATATAGCTGTGCTGAGTACCTCGTGTTGGATGATGGGGGATGCCTTAATTCCCTCCTTCTAGTGGATTTCATCCCATTGAATTCAGATCATTTATTATGGGATTGGAATCTAGATTCATTTTGAGTGCCTTGAGACTTGTAGTCATTAGTGGTAGGTTCTCTCGCCATCGACAGTCTTTGGGAATACATCAATGTCCCCTGATCGATGGATCCTCTCAAGTGTTCGACCTCAACACATTTATTCACACTTGTTAGTTTTGCACTCTAGTATGTTGATTCCCATTTTCATTATCGATGGGTGATCTCATGTCTGTTAACGGTATACATCAATGACCGGTAATCAGACGATGGACTACTATGTTCGACCTCGACACCTCTATTCACATAGTAGGACATGTACTCATAACGGTTTATGTAGAAGACCTTCCATATTGGTGGCATGTCTTATATGCTACCTCCTTGATTGTGCCAGTTTTCATGAGATTTCAGCTCTTGTGACTTGATTCCAGTATATGTCAGACATTTCCAGCTCTTATGGAGATCTTGATCCATTGTATATCTTCAGCCATTGTGGATATCATGGTCCTTTGTATATCTTCATCATGGAGATTCTGATCTATGTATATTGTATGTGGCGATGACCACTTATGTGATATCTTGTATCATGCCTATTCATGGCCATTGTACTCTTATGTGTCCGCGACTACTATATGTATTTGCAGTTATGTGCAGAGTTGTATCATTGTACTATGCTGATTGGGTGGATGGTCTTCCATTTGGGATTCTTCATCACTCCACTTCTGGGATGGACTTATAATGTATTTCGGCCATCGTATGACCCATATGACCTCACACATTAGGGAGCATCTGTTATAGCTGATTTTACCACTCTAGCTGAATCACACTTGTATGGCCTTCCCCTATCCCTCTGTAGACTCCTTAGACCCTGTGGACCATTTTTTGTCCTTTGATGTTTCCTTGACCATCCCTAAAAACATGTGAAAAATGATACACACGACTTTTAAACCCTTAATCGAGTATATGCATGGGTTTGACCCCTAAAACCGTGTACATTGGGATGTGTGCATAATCCAAATACTTTTGGAGTTTTCCTTGACATGGATCCAACTCACTTGACTCTTGGCCTTCCCCATGCCTTGAGATTGCTTGGATTCAACATTTCATTACCCCTTTGAAAAGATATATAAGGAACTCTAAGGTACATTGAAGGCATATGAGAGAATTGAGAGCAAACAAACTATAGTCCCTTGTTGTAGAACTTGTGCTTGAGTCTGCATCCCTTTGTCCCTTGGAGCACTTTTGTTTTCTTCCCAAGCTTGCCTTTTGCTTGTGAGCTTGCTATCGAGAGATGGAGGATTGAGGTGGAGGAGGCCCAAGTGGGGGATTAAGTTTCTCCGATTCGCAGAAATGCCGACAAAGGTTGTATCCATTGTAATCTCTGATTTTATATTAATAGAAATATCTTTTCCTGTCCAATAATGTATGTTTGAATGAATATTTTATCCATGGATGTTTTCAAATGTTTATACATTGTTGATTATATATGCTAGAATAGATCTAACACCAATATATATAGTATGCTTGTATTGTTTACTTGTTGTTAAGGAGGTAATCTATCAATTCAAGCTGAAGTTGGAAAGCTCAACGGGGATCTACTTCAACCGTCCGGAATAAGGTACAAGGTATGATCCTTTAGTGTTAGATATTTAATTTCTATTGCATATTGGAAAGGATTGACTTCTAGAGTCAAGCTGTCTGTTGTGGTACCTCAAGCCATAGGAATTTGTCTTCGTAACAACACTCAAATGTGTAATTCCCATAAACATCATAGAGTGTACAAGGTTGGTTTGTGTGCAATGGAGCATTGCGTCTTGGTGCATTCTATCATGGGGGGTTTTGGGCTGACCGGTTAGCTGTGGAATTATTGGGAGGATTCAGTTGATGACCGCCTCCCTACGGTTGGTTATTGCCTTGGTTGCAAGGCCTGTTGTTTCTAGCTTGCCCTTGTTGATTGTTGGGGGTAGGCTGGTTGGGATAGTTTTGTTGTGCAAACACTTGTCCCAATGGAGCGAGTGGAGCAGGGGCAGGGGCTTGAACTTGTTGCACTGGTGGTGCATAGTATATTTGTGGGGGTGGTGGTGCCACAAATGTGGGAATTTTCCCCACATACTGTTGTGTTGGCCAAGCCATGGCCTGAGCCTACTGCGGTGGCACAGGTTGTGCATAAGAGGTTGTTGCTTTGGACTGGGACATCATTCTAGCATATTCGGGAGCTTGGTTATGGTAAGCAACATTAGTAATGTTGCTTGGTTGTAGTGCCATAGCAGGTGGTGTCATTCGAGGCTATGGTTGTTGGGATATTGACCCTATGATACCATCTGCTACATGGGATTCCCTCGGTGCGTCGCGGTAGGAGGTATTCGGACAGGGAGCGTCTGCGATGACAGTATACAAGTATCTTGACTGGGCGTAGATGAGGTCAAATTGTTGGGCCTTCAATATGGCCTCTTCTTTAGATTGGGGACATTTAGATGCGATGTCCTTTGCAATGGGAGGGAGCAAAGTCTTGAGGAACCAATCCAAGAAGATCATGTCGTCAAGTTGGATCTTACACAAGCTACGGCATCACCACCACTTGTCGATATGATCAGTGATGTGAGTGGTAGTGTTTTGGCGATAGGATAGCAGGATCTCCACCCCCTCGTCATATCTGACAGGGAGTTGGAAATACTGTAGGAACATGAAGGATAGGGAGTTGAAGTTGGGGTACTTGGCTTGTGGCAGCTCAATGTACCATTTGGCCATGGCACTTGTAAGGGTGTGTTGGAATAGCCTCAGCCTGATGGATTCTTCTATGATGCTATTGGATGAGCACCATAGATGGAATGTCATTATATGATTTCGGGGACATTCACTGGCTTTGCCTTCAAACTTTGGGATGTCTGATGGCAACTTTGTTGGCATTGGTGGCCAAAAAGCTTGGTGTCGTATGGGGTCATTTGTTAATCTAACCAAGTCAAGCAAGTTCAAACAAGCCATGAAGTTCAGATTTAACCCCAAGTTGATGTGGGATGGGGCCACAATGGGGGTGGGGTTTTCAGGTGCATAATGCATCTGCATGGCTGGGGGTGCTTGTGGTGGCATGATGGCCGATGGGCCAATGCCCCCAAGTGTTGTGGGTGGGATGGTATGGGTAGTGGGGGCATTTCCCCCATGTGTGGAGGTAGGGGCAATGTGGGTGGTCGATGCACTGCCCCCCTGTGTGGAAGGGGGGACAATGTGTGTGGAGGGGCCACTGCCCCCATGTGTTACCACTAGGCTAGCTTGGCTGGTCACTATGGGTGGTGGCAGTTGGATAATGATAGTCTGCATGACTATGCTTGGAATTCTTTCCAAGTTGTGAGTGACTGATTGTGATGTGGACATGGGTCCACTTGCTAAGGTTAGGCCGAAAAATGGATGCGGGTTTGCACTAGCCATGGGGCTTGATGGTGCGGTGTGGAGGTCTGGTTTAGACTAATATGGGTCTGAATCAGAATCAGAGGCTGTGTGGCCCTCTGACGGTGTGGGAGATCACTGAGAGCTGCTTCGACAGTGCCGATCAAGTGTTCCAAATGGTGGTGGTTCACCTCTTAGGCATGAGGAAGATTATGGAGGATCAATTGTGTTCGCTTTTGTGTATGAAACTGGTGGGTATGAGATTTGGACCCCAGTTTCAATGGCTTCCTATTGGCTTAAGGTGATCTCTCAGCCACCAAGACTGCTAGAAGACAGCACTTGGCTTGTTTCTTACGGGTGCTTCTACTCAATCGAAAGGGGTCATTGCCTGTTTCGCTTGGCAATCCCTCTCAGCGACCAGCTACTTTGGGGTTCCTGTGGTAATCCTCACAATGAGTTTATGGGAAAATCCCAAGTACTTCCCATAGTTGAAGAAGTCATGGACTTATGTCCTCAAATACTGTAGAATTGATTGAACTTCGTGTAAATTTGGTAAATTTTAAGGCTTACTCAGCGTCATGAACTGAGTTGGGTTAATTATTTGGTATGGTGTGTTGGTTTGCTTGTTTCTTCTGGTATTTGGTTTGCAATATGTTTTATGAATTCATGGTCGAGCTCATATCATGGTTTTGTATGCAAACATAAACAAAAATTTGTAAGCAAGTATGGTGATTAACCCTGAATTGTTGTCCTAACTAAATGTCTACCTCTCAGTGATATTCTTCTTCAACCAAGAGAAGGTGCTGGGCTCTCAACACAATGGGACTAATCCCATCCGTAGATCCTTAGGTCACCTCCTAAGTGCTAGGTTGGTCAATAGGGAGGATGCTTAGTGCCATGAGAAGCCCTCCTTCTCTACCCCTCTACCTTCCAGTTCACCTGTTTTTAGTGATTTAGGAAAAATACCATGGAGTGCCTAGATCTATACGAGCTGACCCTTCGTCGTATCCTAGAATACCCCGGAGGGTGATAAATGGGTAGAGGAGGAAGGGGGTAGCAAGATGGTTATTTTTAAATTACTTTTAGTTAGACTAATTAATTTTATTAAGCCTTAATGATTGATTTAGCATATACACATTGTTCATGGATTGATTTGCAAAAAGGAAAAACTCGAATTGAAAGAGACTTGCAATGGTGGACAGAGGTAGCTGGGCCGCACTAACAGTCCTCTAAAACTGAAAATTACTATTAATTAAACTTAAATACAACTTTTGTGTGACAGACCGCACATTTTTGACTAAATCAAGTGAGGGGGCCACGAGATTTTTCCAGAAATGAGCGATGGGGTCGCACAAAATGCGCAAACAACTGCAAATAATCCAACCCTATGGTGGCTTAAATAGGCATAGCCATGTAAAGTTAATTAATAGCCCACAAGTGAAACATCGTTGGCACCAATTGTAATGTCACACCAACAATGAACATAAGAGTGTAATTGATGGCCTTGAGTGAAATCTTAGGATGAATCCGACGTTCATCATGTGGACCCAGGCTTTCTTTACCGGGAAGATGTTATGACCCGAATCAGTAAGAAACTATCGGCGCTTAATACTTTGTCCACCTGTGTAGTATTGTATGAACCTTCAGGAACATATTGGTTAGAATAAAAGTATGTGAATCTAAAAGTATCGGGTAGGAAACAAGTAGCAATCTGGCGCTCATCGGGTAGACACAGACTTTCTCTTCTGGGAAAAGAAAATCAGGCTCCCGCATCGACAAGACCTTAACTCCACCGGCAGCTAGTGTAGTGATAATTTATCCTCACTACAGGGGCAAGAATGGCTCGCTTGTGCCTATAGGGCACAAGGGTAGGTTCCTACCCTTTGAAAATAGTAAAAAACATAATGAAATATGAATTAAACAAAGCAGCGAATTGAAACTAAGCTAATCTAAGCAAGAACATAAGCCAATGGAGCACTACTGTAAAATAGATCTAATAGCTAATGAAATAAAATAAAGAAGAGGAGATGAAGCAATGTTGAACCCCTCTACACACATTAGGTTAGGTTTCCACCTCCAAAACCTGCAAAATAAACCTAAGCTACAATGGTGAAAACTTGCAAACAATGTTAATGAAAAACCTGCAAAGAGAGATGAGGGTTAGAAAATAAAAACAATAAGACAAACATAAAAAGAGATTATACCTCACTTAGGTGGAAATGGGCCACCATGCCCTAGCTCATGGGAGCACCTCTCTCTTGGTTGGGAAGCAATGCCTTGATGAGATGGAGATCTAAGGAGAGGGAGAGTGGGTGGTTTGAGAGCAAGAGGTCTCAAAGAATCAATGGGTAGCATAACAGTATGCAAGGGAGGAGTGTTTTGAGAGTGACCCCCCACCCTCCTTTTATAGTTTTTCCAAGGGATTTTAGGGTTTTAATCCCTTGGTTAGGGCTTGAGCCCCTTTTTGGGGCCTTTATCCCCTTCCGCCCTAACTTTAGCCCCTTTCAGGGTTTTAGCCCCTTTTTGAGGGCTTTAGCTCCTGTGGGTCTATTTTGGGTTTTTTTTGGGGTTTTTATCCCTTTTCTTCATCCTTGGGATATTTTGGAGGTGTGGGGGTCAAATGGAAGGTCTTATGGAGTGAAATGAGTGTTGTGAGGCGGTGTCCTTGGGTGGTGCAGGCCATTGAGAGCTATGTGGGGGATTTTTGGGTTAACACATAGAATCGCTCATTAGTGCAGTATCGACTGGGACACTAGGAAGACATCATTTGCAAACATACGGGGCATTCAACAACATCGACAATGAATCTCGGAGTGGCCTATCGGAAAAATTATGAAAAGTTTTCGATGTGGCAGGCGGGCAAGAAAAGACATTGCTTCCGATGCCATCGGAAAAAATTTGACAAGACGACCCGATGCGTCGGAAAGGATTTCAACAAGCCCTCTAAAAAGAAAAGAAAAAAACTCTATTCGATAACAACAAATCCAAAGGTTAGAGTCTAACCAAAGAATCGGTAAACTCGCGTGAGTTTTCTGGAAGGAAAAAGAAAAGCGAAGGATCGGTAGGCTTAACGGGTAGCTCTTCCGCTATGTCAGCTAAACTCAATGAGTTCATCTGATACAGAGGGTGGAAAAAAAGAGTTTCATCATAATATTTTTGCGATTTGTAAAAGAAAAAACTAAGTCAGGAAAAAAGGAAAAGGCAATATAGGAAGGATTAGATACTAGAAATCAGAGGGGGGGGGGGGGCAAAACATGAAATTTTTGGGGTAGTGGTTGCAACAGCAACACCATTCTATTGTAGAATTTGGCCTTCTCTAAAACTTGATTTAGGTCACTCTCAGTACCCATAGTGATGTTGTAAAGGCCCTTAATCCTTATAGAGTCACCATATATGATTTCCAATCAAAATAATTGAAAGGAGTAAGAAGAAAAGGTTGATACTGCTCCATTTTCAATTTTTCACTCCTGTGAGATTGAAACCCTACAACCTAGAATTTCAAAACCACTCAAGAATACAGCTTATGTTAGAACAATCAATCTCTACTTCGACACTGATCACATTAAATAGCATGCCACACCTGAGACAACCAAGGGGATAAATCCAATGACTAGAGGCAATAACCTTGGGAATTATGTGGTTGCTCCACTTCTTTTGGTGCTTCAATGGAAGTATGTGAGAAGGATTGGAAAGTTTGTTGGCTTTGATACCATGTGAAATTTTTCACAGTAGGATCTCCAAGCCCAAAAAAACCACTCATTCTTACAAATATCTACAAAGCAATTGAGAATAAATTTTTATCTAATTCACTCAAGAATGAAAACTCAAGTGGAACAAAGTTACTGCTCTATTATCCAAAAATAAATTGGCTATGAAAATATATTACAATTATTATAATTCATGATCCTTAAGAGGCATTAAAATTGCACTCAAACTGCAGTCTTGGATAGAATAGAAATCGTCTCAAGACATAGTAAATTTAGTTGTAACTCATGATAGGAGGTCGGTTAACTAAAGTTTTGGTGGCGCATGATGGAGTCACTAACTACAAATTAGGGAGAGGGTATGAAGGAGGAAAGGAGGCACATGATGTGACTGAGAGTGGTCATTGGATCTCATTATTAACTTAAACTGATGAATTGAAGGAAGATGTGCCAATTAGTAAGTGGTAACTAATGTTGGGCTCCCCATCTAGGAAAATGACTCAAGGGATCCTAAAATCATATATGAGGGAACATATGCTCCTAAAAACAACGAATATGGTGCATGAGTGGATAATGAGGACCAAAATGACAAAAAACAAGGCATTAGGAATTCAACAACATGTTCTAGGTACTAGGGATATCAATTAATGATCCATTGCTACTCTCTAGATGGTTGAAATGTTCCAACAACTAGAATCATCACATTTATATGTCTTCCATCATATGTAAATTTGGAGTACTATATGCAACATTATAATTGTTTCAAGAGTAGAGGATCACATCTCTACCTTTCTCGTATCTACGCTTTAGATGCTTGTCAAGGATACAACCCTGAAAAATTCCTTTTGAGAACTTTATGTCTAGAAACCCTTCAACCATTGAATACTTAAATTTAAGGTGGCCAAAACTTTCATGCCACAACTTGCTAGTATCTTTTGCATGAGTCAGAAGCACATTTGGAGAAGAGCAGGGGTGGAATTGAGAAAACTCGTAGACCTTCGAATTGTGATAAACAGATCCTCGTGCATGTAGTGGGGATTTCTCCCCTGCTACGTGAAAAATCACCTACCCTAAATCAGCCATATCAAAGGGTAGAGTTCATGGTGCAAGGGATTTCTCAACCTCGACTTGTAATAATAAGTAGTAACAACAAAAATATTTTTATGATTTTTATATATTTTTTCTAACTAAGAAAAAAGAAGAACAAGCATACCTTTCAATAATATGGGCCATAGTAGCCTTTTGATGAAATGGTCCACCAGCTCCACGATATGGTTCTCCATTTGTCTCCATTAAAGGTTTTTTAAAAGGGGGAATGGATCCAAGAGGGTATGGAGCAAGCTCAACATACACCGTGGAAAATGATATGGCAAAAATATGGGAAAAATGGAGAAAGGTGAAAAGTAATGTCATGTAATGTAATGATTCGGGTGGATACCTTCACAATGTATTTATAGGATGATCCAAGGTTTTTTGACCCCCGGTATTTTATTGTGCATGGTTTTTATCTATGGTTTTTGACCCATTCTCATTTTATGGTTTTTTGGTCATTTTTTCAGAGAGTGGGGATAAATCACAATAAATTCTCAACTTCCTTGTATTTATGGGGGAAGGAATAATATATTTTTGGACCATATTTGGTGGAATTTTAATTGTGAAGGTGAAAATAGAGGAAATAATGGTGGTATTATCATGTATAATTATGATATGGACCATGGAGAGCTAGGTGAACAATTTTTTTGTGTTAACATATTTGTGAGGGAAGGAGCTCATCGTATATCCGATAGACATCATAGGATCAAGGGAGAAATGGTGACAATGGTGGAGAGACTTGAGAGGACCGTGAAGGAGTGGAGTCTCCTCATTCGAACTGTAGTGGATTTTGGTTTGTATTTCTTCTAAAAAATGGATGAGGTACATATAATCTCAGGCATGTATATGGACGAGTCATGAATACCCATGCTCATAACAATATCTCAATATACAAATGGGGATTAAGGCTCAAACAGTGGGAATAAATCAATACATATATACAACTGGTAGTACATAATGGTGGCCTCAATGGGAGGCTAAATCCATATAATGATTTGAAGAGATGTTATATAGGAACAATGAAATTCTCATAGAATGCAATATCATAAAAAATGGTTCTCTGCTGAATATGTAGGTGTACACAAATGGAGGGACTCAATGAATAAGAATCAAAATATCTGAAGTACAATAAATGACATCAAGTACTATATATAAACATAATCATAACATTGGGGGGCTTCCAAACACTATCACCAATGCAACCCAAAAATCACAAGGAACACGAAACTATATGGGTCCCAAAATAGACTCACCAATGTGCTAGAGTCAGGTGACAACTGAGGTATTCCACCAAATAATGAAGGAGCCAATACCCTATATGAATCTAAATGGTGCGATGATGGAGTTGAAGTTAAGCACGTGAGACACAACCAACCTGAAAGGCACTAAGGACTCATTTCAAGTGGTCTAAGGAACTCACCAATGAGGTGGATGAAACTAGGAGACATGGACCTTTGGGTCAATCCTCTAGAATAAATGTGTTGATGTCGACAAAGGGAGACCTACAACTATCAAGGAAATGAGGTTTCCTTGATAGAAGCATAAGGGGGACAACCAACGATGTGGAACAGTCAGGGGGCTGACACATTGAATGGTGAATAGGGGCAGGGGAGCACAAGGGACTAAAACTTCTTTTGTTTAGTGTATGATGGAAGGGATGACCTAGAACCAAATGACACTGACTCATGGTGAGGAAATCATAGTTGTGGAATCAAAGAGATGAGTGCAATGGGGAGATACTTGGGGAAGTAACTGGACTAGTGATATCTAGGGGATCTAAGGGAGACTCATTGTAGCCTTACTCTGAACAAAGGTGACCCAATGGGGGGAATCTGCCATAATGAGAGACAACATATAATATGTGCGGGAACCTAGAGGCACCATTTGGGCCTACTTCATAGTTTAAGGAGCACAAATAAGGGATAGAAGTATGCTCAATATGATACTATCTCATGGATTTTTGTCGGGCCCAAGACGGTAAATGCTCGATGGGTTTTCATGTTTAGAGAGTCTAAAAATAATAAGAAGAATCCAATGGGTCTCTTTTTTGTACAGTAGTCTCCTAATTTTGAAAAAGGATAAAAGTGTACAAAGGAGAGCTCACCTAGCTGAAAGGGGCATAGAGATTTATTTTTCGTAGGTAGTCTAACCATGTCGAAAAAGGTTAAACCTATACTAATTGGATGGTCATTCAAATACTTTTACAAATCATGAATGAAACCAAGTTTGCTCAATGATATTTTCTTAATGAGAGGGCTAGAAAAGAGCTTAAATATGACCCATGAGTGATCTTTTTCATATGTTATGGTCCCAATGTTTGACAAAGCATCAAAGGATACAAAGGGAAACATTCCTAGATGGAAGGTGCTATGGTGGTCCTTTTCTTTTAAATAGTCTACATAGTTTGAAAAAAGAGATAAACAAGGCCACATAGACTCCCTTTTAAATACTTTAATGAGCATGAAAGGAATCAAGCATGTTCAACAATATTTTCATTCTTTTAGGAGTCTGAAAAGAGCTTAACAGAAACTCTGTAATGGTTAGTCAAGCAAGGAGGAAGTGTTCTATGTACCAAAAAGGGATGATGTTGTGAACATAGCTGATATGGATAAATAATAAAATTGGAACACTAGTGGGGACTCCTTACAAGACGATGAATGGAGGTACAATAAGGCCAAGTTTGTAGTATGAATGGGGAGGATGGCTCGTGAACATGTCAATACATAAAAGTTTTGATTTTCGTGGTGGCACGTAAACCGAGGTAACTATAATGTACCAAAAAATCATAGGGAGATCATGATATGCAGGTCTCATGAGTAGATAGAGGATGGAAAACAAAACCCAGCAATGTGAACAACATGAAAAATAGATGTTGAATGACTCCGTGATGCATGAAAGAAAGAGTTGACCAAATGGAGGCCTATAAATAGGGGGGACCACATGACACATGTAATTTTCACTGTGTAGTGTTGAGTTGGAGTGGGGGGGCCCAAAGCAAAACTGTTGATTTCTTCTGATTGTACTAGCAGTTTTCTGTTCTGAGTTGCAGGTAAGAGCTCTTCCCAATCCCATCAATTTCAGTAGTTTAGTTTTTGCATTTTCTCATTCTAGGGGCCTCGAATAAGCATGAAGGGTTTGTTGTGCCAGATCACACTTTTTAAGGAAAAAGGAATGACCTAGTTCGCACCTATCGAGAATACACACGTGACCTGATCTCACTTGTTGGGGAGACATGCACAACCTGGGTTGCACCTATTCAGGAGATAAGTGCCACTCAGGTTGCACCTATCAAGTGTTTTTGCACGACTTGGGTCACACAAAAAGGCCCGCTAAGCACAACCTAGCACATAATGGAAAATTTTGGGAAACTGGGTTTGAAAATGATTTTTTGAATGTGTAGGATGAATCAAGTCAGATGGCAAGAACAACACATCGGGGAACTCAGATATGATGTAGAGGATGATGGAGTAGTGAAGGATATGCTCACTCGATGTGGGTTGTTAAAGTTCTTCCAGATCCCCTTAATGCGTTCAACAAACCTATTCCTGAATAAACTAGTGAATTTTTGGGATCAAGACTCAGAGTGCTTCATCATACAGGGTAAGAAACTGGATATCACCCTCTAATACACGTACTTTCTACCTGGCCTTCCACTACTAGCCATGATCGGCGATACCTCACCAAAGCTCCCGAGGGTGTTGTTGATGAATGACCTATGTGTCAGGAATTGATATGACTTAGCATATGTGCATATGTCATAGATATTTGTGTGCGAAATCAAGAGTCTAGATACTGGGGTAGTAGAAGTGATGGTACTACGAATATTGGGATGGAAAGGTCCGCACAAGATCTTGGGAGACCAGATATTGATGGCTGAGAGTGTGCTGAGGAGTACCTACTATGGGTGAAACAAGATGTACTTTATAGCAGTTTGACGTGGGTTGAACCAAGCCATCTTGACAAGTGGGGATTTCTGTTTCCCTTCCTTTTTGTGCTCATTCTTATTTGAGCAACTACTGACACTACGACCGCATCTAGTGGTGCACGAGGGGGGGCCTTGTGAGCCTCACATGAGGCACTGGTGCGAGATGATGATCAAGGAGGGAGGAGTCCTTATGGGGAATTTATTCACTTGGGATATTTTTTCACGGTGGTGGAAGATTCTTGTGTTCATATAGGACTATCCATATGCATGGATGGACTACCAGGGAGATACAGAGATGCCTTAAACTCTAGGACAATTCTAGGAACCTAATGGTATGTATACATAAATCTATGTGGTTTCATTCATATATAGTTTACCAGCATAGTGGTAGCTATATCATTCATTTGATAGATATTGATGACATATTGTGTGCATGTGCATACATGGGACCATACCCTCTAGTGGGGTACCAGTGGTGTAAGGGCAGGGTGGAGGGGTTAGATCCACCCACTCATGGGCTGAGGACATGATAGAGTGCCACATTGGAATCACTGCTGCTAGAGATGGATAGGATATTAGAGGGTGTCACCAATAATGGGTGGCATTACCTAGATGACAATATGATCGCTGCATTCTATAGAGATCCTTTGGAGTGGATCTCTCTAATAAGGAGGATTGTGGTTGTTTCTCAAAGCAACGAAACAGGGTGACGTGGAAATGGAGGAGGAGAGCTCCGAGAAGGAGGGCATTGAGGAGGACACAGAGTCAGAGGAGGATGATTTAGACTAGCAGCATGTGATTCTTCCCCTAATGCATTTGGGCATGGGAATTTTGGTATGATATGTATGATCAGACAAGAAATCATGTGGAGCTTCTCATTTTGTACTGATCATGATTATGATATCTATGCACATGGATGCACTTTGTTTTTATGAGTCTCTTTTTATGATTATGATTATTCCTGTTAGAATAATCAACCCATATTTTACCCACTTAGACATTAATTCATTTATTTTTGTCTTATTTTCCTAGTTCATGTGTCCCACCTTGTGCAAGTTTCTAATTGCCTATCCATAGAGGTCAAACTTGACATATTAGACCCATGTAGCACTTGGGAAAGCATTAGGAATCAAATCTACTTTATTCCTGGCCTCCTAGGCACCTATCTGCTTTTTCTGCTTTACTGCCTGCTTTTTCAGTGTTTTAAGGCATATAGGAAAGCAAGACTAGGTGAAGTGAACTAGTTTTTTTTCCTCTTCATCCTCCACTCTTTTATACATGAAAAAGAATGTATGAGCTGCCATTCCACTACTCTTTAGCTTTCCCATGTTCCCTTTCCAATTCGTGAGCTCCATGACAGATTTGGGATCAGATTTTTACACCTATGGGGGATTTGTCTATTTTGAGTAAGCCTGCTTTATGCTAGTTTTTGGATGCCTCCTTATGCATTCGACCTATTGATGTATTCTATATATTCAGCAACCTATGTTATTACAGGGTTGGCTATTGTACACTCAGTTAATATAATTTTGTGTTACAGCTCCATATTCAGTCTCTCTTGTTAGCAATTTTGCATGATCAATTGATAATTGTTGTGGGTAAAATTAATCTATTGCTGGCCTGAATTTATACATGGTATCAGATCCATTGTAGGTTTTTACTCTCCTTCAAAAAAAAATTTGTAGGTTCGACATCAAGACTGGGAGCCTTCTACTGACAGCCGGGACATATTTTCTAAAGCTATGGATTCACAGAAAACTATCTTGACTCCCTTCAACTATTTTGAATGGAAAGCAGAGATGGAGATCTTGTTGAGAGACAAAGGCCTCTACAGGGTGACTATGTCTATAGAAGCAGATCCCAATGCTACTGCAGAGAAGATCAAATGGCACAATCGGAGAGATGAGGCCTATGGCCTCCTATGTCTCAGTATTTCTCGAGACCTCCTTTTCCATATCGATGGATTAACTTCACCGGATCAAGTATGGGAGAAGATTTATGATCTTTTTGGAAAGACAGATGAGATGAGGGGACATCAGATCGAAAATGAGTTGATTTCTCTGAGTCCCAGTAGCTTTGAATCCCTGCAGCTATATTTCTCCAAGTTCAAAGCACTAGTTTTGCAGCTGAAGCAGTGTGGTATCGAAAATAAAGATGATCAGCTCATATTGGCCATCCTCTCGAAGCTAGTACCTAACTACTCAGTCTTTGTTTCGACCTTCTATGCCACAAAACTCACAGCTCAAACCTGGAAGATGCCTAGCCTTGCAGATTTCATGGAATCTCTCACACAAGAACAAGACAAGCTGGTGATGATGGGCACCATCAAACCATCCAAAGATCAAGCTTTGATTGCTAGAGATTCGAGGGTGGATTCAAAAAGATAAAAGAAATCTAAAAAGCCACCTGAGCAAAGAAGAGACAAGAAGCAGTCTCCAGAGGATCAACAAGGTCCCAAGAAAAATACCCAGAAGAAGAAAAACAAAGGTGAAATGAACAAGTGCTCATACTGTTCGAAGGGAAATCACACTAAAAGCTCTTGTATGAAAAAGAAAATTGATATGCTGACCAATCTCCTGGAGAAGAATGGCATCTCCCTTCTAGAAAGATCAAAGAAGAGAGAAGGAGGATCAAGTTCCGATGACAGAGAGAGAGTTCATGCTCTAGTTGC
>LPNX010041658.1:19332-30144 GCA_001517045.1 Pseudotsuga menziesii
AAGCTAGTAGTATATTGGCATATCCACATGGTTGGATTTATGTCACATGTTCCAATTTGCAAAACATTTTCATGTTTTTGAGAAACATTATGTTACATTTTATGTTAAAGTTTTTAGTTAATGACCGAATGGGGTTAAGGATAATTTAATGTAATTGCAGAATATTTTATTAATAAATAAATGAAAGATGAGACAACAGCTTAGAGAAGCTGTTAAATAAGTGTTTTACTGGTCACTTGATGGAGGAGGCTGGATTGAGAGCAGATTGACATGTGGCAGCATCCTCAAACTACTTCTACCTGTTACAGGTGGCAACTTCCCTATTTTTGTGGTCATGATTCCCCAAGAAAGTGGAACAAGTGCAGGTGGCTCATTAAGTAAAAACTGACCCAAAAGACCTAGGCATGCTAATTGCGCCGAGAGGCGCTCTACAGCCCAGTATGGGGGAGATCTTGTCAAGTGATGTAACGTGATGTAACGTGATGTAACGTTACTAACATGTCGGCAAAAAATAATAGTGAAAGTGAATATTATGGGGGAGATCTTGTCACGTGATGTAATGTTACCGGCAAAAAATAATAGTGAAAGTGAATCTTCTGGAAGTAGTGAATTTAATTTCACTCAAAAAGATTTGTTTAAGTAGTTTCAATTTAGTGCAGCGACCAACATCTTTAAATTATAAATATTATTATAATCGCACCACATTATCCTCACAGAACATGTTGTAATTCTCAAGAATTTAACAAGACAGAATAATGAGGGCCAGGATTATTTGGATTCCGTGTACTCACTGACAGATATACATACTACTATAATCTTAACCGAAGGCAATACAGATGTAAATAGTAATTCGCCTAAAACAGGAAGGGAAAGATCACACCGCTGTAAATTGTAATGGAGCTGTCTAATTAGGCAGTATTTTGACTTTCATGCTGATTTTCACTAGCAATCTAGTGAATTTAATTTACACAATTTATAAGTTTTGTTGTTGGTTGGATTATTTTAAGTGCAGAAATAAAATTAATCAGTGAATTTAACTTATAAAATTTGTAATTTTTGTTATTTATTTTTGTCACTTCTATTATTAAATCTCATTCACAGTCTTGCCAAATAACAAGTACAAACTCCAACAACATCTTCATTCCTCAGCAACAAGTACAAACTCCAACAACATCTTCATTTTCTCAACAAGAACTTGCATTAGCAAATCGTTTCGTGATGGGTTTTTTCCGAGCAATTGCAAGGCACTTTGATGCATTTTCCGGGTAAGCATCACATTTTTGTTTTTGTTTTTATCCATCTATTCCGTGTATCCTTCCAGAACCAGAGACTGTTATATATGGATAAAATTAGGTCAACGAGTCTACAGGTACTCCTTTATAGATTTTTCACCCCATTCTTTACCAGTTCACGATCTTGCAAGAAACATTGTGTATAATTAATCAGATAATTTGTTTCGTGAATCATCTTTTTTCAAAGAAATTAATTCCAAAAATTTGCAACGCCACCGTTTGTTTTATGTCAGTTCCACTTGCTACAATTTTCTCGAAGTTATTTCGAGATGGAAGACGACGAAGACAAAGAGAAAAGTAAGTTAAATGAGGTAGCAGAAAAAGCTCCACATCAATTGAAAGGATTTATTGGATCAATCAAACCTAAGAATAGATATTGGAGTGCGTGTTTTTTTTATATGAATTTGCAAATTGTTGTGCTTCAAATTCCTAACTTAAAAGGAATGTAGTGGATGAATTTTTTGAAGAAAAGCCATGCACCATTGACATTGTGAGTTTACAAACCAGGCCTTACTCTCATTCAAAAATTTACCAAAAAGAATGTTTTGTTTCTGTGACGAGATGATTATATTCTTCAATTACATTAACTAT
This sequence comes from Pseudotsuga menziesii, assembly GCA_001517045.1. Taxonomy (NCBI): domain Eukaryota; kingdom Viridiplantae; phylum Streptophyta; class Pinopsida; order Pinales; family Pinaceae; genus Pseudotsuga; species Pseudotsuga menziesii. The sequence goes on from LPNX010041658.1 coordinate 21,216, forward strand.
TTTTTTAAGAACGAGTTTCCATATTGTATTCCAAAGAAAATTATAAAACATGATGGAGATGAATTCAAGGTTAAAATGCTCAATTGGAAGATAGCACCTTGTGTTCCATCTGATTACGTAATAGAACACTGGCCACATATCTACTGTGATTATATCAACAGTGAGCAGAATGATAACTGAGTTTTCAGCCTGTAATAAATGTTTTTGTTTAAGTTCATAACTTCTAAATAATATGGTTTTTATCCACATGTATCTTCATACGTTACTTAATAGATTCATATTTATATAAATTTTAAAATATTTGTTTCCATGATGTATTTTGTATTAAATTTATTAATTAATGTATAATGAATTCCATATAGATAGATGGATATATTTTAAAATCAGTTTAAAATCAATTAAATAATTTAATAATAAAAATTAATATATTTGAGATAAGGAAGAAGTCTTATCAAAATTTCTCTAATTTTTTAATCAATGAAGACTATTTAAAAATTAAAATAAATAAATTAAGTATAGAAATAAAACTTTACATCAATGTAATCAATGTAACCAATGGATAAGTACACGTAGTTTGTGGAGATTTTAGATGCAATTTTTTTGTATATTGATTCCATCATTTAGGTACTTGCACACAAAAAAATAAAAAGTTAATGAGTTAGTTCTGAATATTTTTAAGAATATAATTTATGTACTTGAAAGGTAATTCAATTTCCTATTTTTCATATTTTTTACTAAAAGCAAGATTCATTGTGTAGGCAAGATACCCATGTAATCTCAATGATATATTTTTTTGATTTTTATTAAGTCTAATATGTAAAAAGAGGTATCATTATATTTTTTGGGGTTTTATTGGGTCTAACATGTAAAAACTCCCGAGGAATCATTATCTTTTTTCTTTAGTTTTATTGGGTCTATCTTTTTTTGAGTTTTATTGGGTCTAACATGTAAAGAGGCATCATTGGTAGATCCCTTTTTAAATGGATCATTAGTATCCAATCTCCCGAGGTGCAATTCTCCTTGAGTGCAATACCTGAGAAGAGGTTTGCACCTTGGGGAGATTGGATCCCTCTCGGCGGTTGATAGAGCCTGGGATTTGGATCTAAGCTGGTAAAAATTTCCATTGAAGACAACTGAAGCTGCTCATTCTGAATTTGTGATCATTTTGAGCGAATGAAATGCACAAGAGAATTCGATGGAGGGGACTAGCTGAAGTAAGTTTGAGTGGAAAAGTGTTGAAGACCTGAACTAGTGCAGCTATTCTAAGCTGAGTTCATATTGCTGCAAGAAGAACTGAGTTACTGCTGAACACTCAGTGGAGTTACAGAGGATTTCTAGACTACATCTCTCACCCAGTCACCTAGTACTTCTACTAGGTGGACCAGGGGATAAGCTCGGGGGTCCTGAGAATTGCAGTCCAACTCTTCTCCAAGAGTTGCTTGGGAGGCACATGTTCCTTAAGTTGTTGTCACCTCATCTATACTTCTAGGTTTTAATTGTGAAGTTCAGTCCATTAATTATTTACTGTACATGGAAAGTTTAAGATTTATCAATGATAAAGTATATTTCTGTCTTGATTTCTGTTAGGGATAGTTAGGAGAGATGTATATGCTGTGAAAGTTAGTAACTAGCTAGATTAGGGTAAATGAGTAGAGAAATTTCTATGTTATTTGATAGATAGAAAGAAAATACCTAAACTGTATTTTTCCACACCTTTTGCAAGGTAGTTCTCTAGTACAGTAGGTTAGTTTATTTTCAAACAGTGGATTCAAATAAAGTATGTATGCAGATGCAATTGTTATTTTCTACAGGATTTTTGTATAGATTGTTTATAGGTTTTCTTTTGTATATTTTTTATTTATTTACAAAAGAGCCTAAACAAACTAAATAGAGACAGAGGAAAGAGCCTAAGTATTACACACTAGCCTGTGTAATATTTTACACAGTAAAACCAGAAAAATTATATATTATAAATCTAAAATGTTAATCATAAATAGTTAATATAAAAATAGGTAACTATTAAGATTTAATTTAACTTATCAAAGACAGTAGTTACCCAATTAGTGCATCAAGTGGAAATGCAAAATTAGGGTTAACAGAAAATACAAACTAACTCTATAAATATTCAAAAAAGAATTAGGGTTTGAAAAAAAACTGTTTTATTTTTTATAATAAAATAAATTCAAAATTTATAAATATCAAAACCTAACGGTATATTCCAAATGTACAGAAAAATTCAATTAAGATCATTTCTCTAATTTATTTCCATTTTCTGAATTAATAATTATATTATTATTGAAAGATTTCACAGTCAAAATCCTTCAAATTATAATTCATTTGAATAAAAACAAACCAACTAATAATCTACTTAACCCTAAACCCTCGAAAGGTAATAACAACAAACATAGCTAGAATAATCATATTATATAATATACTATCCGGACAAAGACACTGTTAATCAACTTTATGCTGTCAAAATTCCTTTAAGATCAAAATAAAACTGAACGGACATAGTCTCAGCCTACGACCTTTTTACATCACCAGTCAAGGCTTAAAAGCCTGAATAAAAGTATCTTAAATACAAACAGAGTTCATTTAAAAACAAAACATCCGTTTCAGCTATGAAAGCCCTTCCAAAAAGAAGTTTTGCAAGAACATCCATTAGGGCTTTTTAAACACTAAACAAATTCTCTTATAACGACCCAATGGTCTGTTCAAACAAAGTCACGGCTTAAAGCCGGTATCAAACAACATCACTATAATTCAACCATGGCTAAAAGGGCCCAAAAATTTAATTTAGCAAGTTATGGCTATGAAAGCCCCAAATCCTTTAATTCCAAAACAACCACTAGGGCTTTGAAAAACAAACAAACATAGCATCTAATAGCCACGATTGAACAAGTAACCAACAACCACGTGACAAAATCTTCCTAAAACACCACGCAACCAGTGTAGGAGAACCTCAGGTGAAACCGAGGCTTACTGGGATGAATGCTGTCATGGAAAGCTCTGTTGGTGGAGACCTTCATAATCGAGCCACCGTTTTGAAAGCCTACACAAATCAAACCTTGATTGTTAAATACATATAATTCACAAAATAATAACTTCATATTGTGCAGAAGAGTTTTATACAAGTTCGATTCTTACGAGGAGAGTTTGCACATTGGTTTTGACATCGTGAGCCAACCCTAGCCTCCTTCGATAGTACCACGAGCTGAAGTAGAGCATTGTCAGAAGAAACACAGCTCGCAATGTTCAAGTGAGAAGTCCCAAGCCACGACGAAATAAGGCTCAAACCCACTCTAGAGAACAAGCAGTAAAACATAGAACTTGTTACTCGCTGCTAATTTTCTTTTTATAGTCAAGAACCAAGTTCACTCCTTCAAAACAACTATCACCACACTGTGTATAGTTAAAAGCACTCGCAGAGTCAAAATTGCAACAGAAGAGACGATTACGAAACTAGGGTGATGGTGCTGAAGAGTATCATAAGGATTCGATTCAGTAAATACATAAAATCTCATACACAGTGAATGAATGAATCTGGCAGGGAAGCATACACTCAATGGAGTGGCAGTAAAGCCATGCGGTTGTCATTTTGTGGCTACTCACTCCACAGCTCTGAAAACAAATGAACTAAAACACGATTTTAGGTTAAGAACAGTCTTTTATTGCCTCCAAAGTCAACTAAAACCCTAATCATTGAACACCAACCACATGTCCTTCAAATTATTTGCGAGATATGGGTTTCTTGATATAGTTCGAAATTCTCTTTTAACTTGCACACATTTGTAAAGATCAAAACCTGTGGTAGCATTTCACCTTGAGTACATTTCTTTATGTTTTGGTTTTGTTTGTTTAAACCAAAAATATCAATGTGGGAGGTAATCACTAGAGACTAGGGTTTCATGCATAATTTTAAACCTTAAACATTTGCATATCCATGTTCTCCCTCTGTTAAAATAATGTTTACTATTGGCATTAGTAAGATACAAAAACAATGAAGGATGAACCGACAATATATGAAAATACTTAACCATATAGATTATTGAGCTAGGATTTAATCTAATCATAGATTTAAAATTACGAATTTATACCTTGTTAATAGAAACTCATATAAAATGAGATTTCATATAAAAGAAATGAAATACTAATAATTGGTTAAAGGAGAATCATTGGAATATAATAATTAAAGTTTTGGAAAGAACTTGAATAATCATAAACAGTAATATATACCAAATACTAACGATAAATATGTAGTTTTGGTCATAAGTATGTTCGACATATCTCTTAGTTTATAGAATTATTAGGTTACTATACTCTTAAAGGCAGAAGTAGATCTGTCAATAAGATGCACCATCTAAAATTAATTACAATTTTATAACTGAAAACACAAAAGTAAAGTTAATTGAATAAGTACGGTGGCAGTAAGCATAACTGAACTAAATACATTACATTACAACACTGTTTTACTAGTATTTATGAAGGTTTCTAACAATAAAAATATCAACAATACCTCTTACTTGGTCAAACTGCAAAACAAACAATTTAACTAGCATTTAATTTTATGCTAGCTGAATGATAATTTCGATCCAGAAATACTGGTAACAAAACTGCTTGCCTGTTTAGAACCTGTAAAAGAAGCATCACTTCACTGCATTAGCTGTAAGCTAAGTAAGCCCCAATCTCAACTAAAAGTTCTTTACTATTTGTTATAAGACAGTGAAAAACACACTTAGTATCAGGTTCAAATATAGTTTTCTTGCTTGTCATTTTGATCATAACTGCTAAATTTTAACATTTTTGTAACATGGTACCATCAAGGTAAACAAATAAATCATTTAGAACTAGAGATTTACAATGTTAGATTCTAAAACTACTGTTTGAAGTAACCACTAGCAGTTATTGGTCCTAATGCAGTGACAAATATGAACATTTTATGTTACATGAATTTTTTTAATTTTTTATGAATTTTTGGGTTATTACATGTGGTATCAGAGCACAAGGTTCAGATACCAGGCCTAAATGTGGCTCAACTTGCATAAAAAAACAGTGGAATTAAAACATGTATACTAATTTTTACTTTTCTTTTGAATTATACTTCCAGAAAATTTTTCTGAGTTAACTGCAGGGATGGAAAGATTAGAAGAATACACGGATGAGGAGTCCCCGTTTACTGAATAAAGTAATTCAAAAAGAGAACCCATACAAGAAGAAATAACTAATAACTCTTATGAATTATTACAGATAGTTGAAGAACTAAGAACAGAGATGGAAACAGTCAAAAAGGAAAATGAGAAAATTCTAAGAGCTTAGGAGGAGCTGAATCAGATCTTAATGGAAAAATTTCATAATGAAGAAAATGATAAATGGACATAGTCTGATGATATACATTGCCAACATAAAAATAAAAGGTCTAAATAGTTTAAGATGGAAAGTAGTTCATCTTCTGAGGTTTTTGGAGATCCACATAAAAAGAATTATCAATATACTAGTGATAGTAGTGAAGATAATCATCATACAAGAAAGAGAAAATTTAAACCTTACGAAGAAATCCTTGGGGAATTTAAGAAGATAAAACCACCAACCTTTAATGGTGAAACTGAGAAGGGAGAAGATGATGAATCATGGATGTCTGGGATGAAGAAATATTTTCAAATTTATAACTATTCTAATCAACTAAAAGCCAAAATGGCCATTTACAACCTCACTGGCAAGGCGTATATTTGGTGGCAGGACCTAAAAAGAGTAAAATGCATTAGAGAGAAAAACATGAATTGGAGTACGTTTAATAAATATTTTAAGAATAAATTCTTGTTCAAATAGTACTATGAAGAGCGGGCTATTGAGTTTTATGAACTAAAACTGGGAATGATGAACATGAAAGAACTAAATAATAATTTTTTAAGTCTGCTTCGATATGTGCCTTACATTGTGAACAAGAAGCCTAAGGTACAATGGTTTGTAAGCTGCTTACCCTTCCATATAAAAGATAGAATTGAATATGACAATCCAAAAACTTTAGAAGAAGCAACGAGAAAGCCAAATTTTTGTTATGAACATAATCGCAAAAAGGAAAGTATGACAAATTAGAAGGCAAAAAGAACTAATAATTTTGAGGAGAGAAAGAAAGGCTTCGTACCTAACCGTAATTCTAGGAATAACAACACATGAAATTTTCCTAATAAAAATTTCCAAGGGAACAAGGGTAACTCACAGATAAACCCAAATGGTCAAAGAAATAGAGAATCTGTTAATAATCACAGTAACTATACCAAGAACATTGAATGAAAGGAACCAGTAAAATGCTGGGAATGTAACGGTTCTCATTATGCATCAGTTTGCCCCAATCGAAAGAAGGCTGTTAGCAACATACATACGATACAGAAGGAGATGATTGTTGGTGATCTAGCAAGGACAATGCCCATGATCAATGCAACATTGGAGAACATGCAGGAGGATTATCAAACTTCCATAGTGCAAGTGGAAGGTAAACTGAATCAAACACCTATATCTATTTTAATTGATCCATGGGCTAGCTTAAGTTATATTTCTCCCGATTTAGTAGAAAAATGCAAGTTATCGGTAGAAAAGTTTGTAAATTCTTGGTTAGTCCAACTAGCTACTGCCACAAAAAGAAAAGTGATTAGTTTTGTTAAGAATTGTACTGTAAAAATGGATCAGGTTGAAACCTCTGTTAAGCTTAATGTATTACCTTTAGGTTCTTATGATATATTAATTGGTATGGACTGGTTAGAACAACACATGCTAGTTCTAAACTTTTACGATAAAACATTTACTTGCGTAAATAATGATGGAGAAATGGTAAATGTAAGAGGAATCCCTAGGAAAACAACTATAAGACAGATTTCTGCTTTGCAACTTAAGAGAGCCATTCAAAAGGGCTGTAAAGCCTTTGTTGTAATAGTAATTAATGAATAAAATACTAATAATGAAGATAAATTAAAACTGGAAGACATTTCGATCCCGAGGGAGTATTCGAATGTATTTCTGGAAATTCCGGGACTGCTTCTGAAGCGGGAGTTAGACTTTACTATTAATCTAGTACCTTGTGCGGTGCCCAGCTCAAAAGCCCCTTATCGGATGAATATATTGGAAATAAATGAATTAAAGTCATAATTAAAAGAACTTATTGATAACAATTATATAAGACCCAGTGTGTCTCCTTGGGGAGCACCTGTTATTTTTGTTAAGAAAAATGATGGAACTCTACGACTATGTATAGATTACCTACAATTAAATAAAATGACTATCGAAAACAGATATCCGTTACCTCGCATAGATGATATGTTTGGTCAGCTACGTGGAGCGAATATTTTCTCGAAGATTGATTTACGGTCTGGTTGCCACCAAGTCTGAATCAAAGATGAAGACATCTTCAAAACAACTTTTAGGACCCGATATGGTCACTATGAGTTTGTTGTTATGCCATTTGGGCTTACTAATGCCCTGACTATTTTCATGTGTCTGATGAATAATGTAATGCATAAGTACCTTGATAAATTTGTGGTCGTATTCATTGACGACATCTTAATTTACTCAAAGTCTGAAGAAGAACATAAAGAGCATTTAGAAATTGTTTTACAAGAGTTATGAGAACATCAACTCTATGCAAAATTTAGTAAATGTGATTTCTTTAAGTATAAAATACAATATCTGGGCCATATAGTGACTAAAGAAGGAATTTCTATTGATCCTGAAAAGATAAAGGCAATCGAAGAATGGCCAGTCCCAAAAGACGTAACTGACGTACGATCATTCATGGAAATTACTGGCTATTATTTAAGATTTATCGAAGGGTTTTCAAGAATTGCAAATCCCATAATTTCTTTACATAAGAAAGGGAAGAAAGTCAAAAGTGTGAAGACAATTTTAAAAAGTTAAAAACATTATTAACCACCGCACCAATATTAAGAATTGATGATCATAATAAAGACTTTATAGTATGTACTGACACATGCAATGACGGTTTAGGTAGAGTTTTAACTCAGGAAGGACACGTCATTGCTTATGAGTCTAGAAAGCTAAAGATTCATGAGAAAAATTATGCGACCTATGACTTAGAATTGAATGCTATCATACATGCCTTAAAAATGTGACGTCATCATTTAATCAAAACAAAGTTTATACTAATGACAAATAATAAATGGTTAAAATATCTGTTGGATCAACCTAACTTAAATGTTAGGCAAGCTAGGTGGTTAGATTTTTGTAGCGAGTACGATTTTGAAATTCAACATATTAAAGGAAAAGAAAATAAGGTTGCTGATGCTTTAAGTAGAAATGCAAAACTAAAATTTGCAACAACAATAAGCACCTATAAAACAGATTTAGAAGAACCGCTACAAGAAGGAATAAGACTAGATGAAAATGATCAAAAATTACAAGCAAAAGTAAGAGAAAATTTAATTGAAAGTTTAAGTATAGGGTATAGTTTAAAGAAAAAATGATTATTATTATATAAATATAGACTATACATACCTAATGTACCTAATATTAAGTTACCGATTTTAAATCAAATTTATAAGACTTCTTATTCAGGACATCCTAGTTATCAAAAGACTATAACCATGCTAAAAATGATTTTTTTCTTCCAAACATGAAAAATGAATTGGCAGAATACATTGCTAAGTGCTTTGAATGTCAACAAGTAAAGACTGAACACCAGCATTCAGCTGGGTTACTTCAACCATTACCTATTCCTAATTGGAAGTGGGAGATAATAAACCTTGATTTTATTACAGGATTACCTATAAATCAAAATTTGAATGACTCAATAATGGTAGTTGTCGATAATCTAACCAAGGAAACTCATTTTATACCTGTGAAAACTACTTATAAAGCTGCGGATATTGCTGATATATTCATAAAACAAATTGTTCATTTACATGGAATACCGAAAGTAATA
>LPNX010041672.1:0-71584 GCA_001517045.1 Pseudotsuga menziesii
AAAAAGGAAAGGGGTTTTTTTTTTTTTTACTCTTCTCTCTCGTTTTCCGTGCTTGATTTCTTTTCCTGCAAATCACAAAAAAAAAAATGAAAAACAAAAACAAAAAAACTTTTTCCACACAATGGGGTTAGATCTTGGTTAGCTTACCTGGGAAGTCTACGTTTTCAAGTTTTCTCATTGTTTTTTATTTGTCGTAATTGCACAAGGTGCACGGTAAAGAGCATATGTAGCCGAGAAGACAAGAAAAAAAAAACTTTCCCTCATTGTTTCTGATTCGCCGCGATCGCGCAAGGTGCACGACAAAGAGCATATGCAGCCAGAGAAGGCAGCAGTCCGAGACTAAAACAAAGAGATCTAATAATAAGACTGATAAAATATGGGATATTAAAAAAAAAAAAAACAAATCCGTCACTGTAACATTATACCTTCAGAGTTGCCGAAATTGGTGTTTATGGAACAAACAGAAATGGTTTTCGGTGAAACGAAAACTATTTACCAATGGACATGGTGCTCTGGACGCAATGGAATATCTCCCATAGGCCAAAAATGTACAGAAAATATAGAACCAGAAACCCTTTCAAAATTTCGGCAACACCAATTCCAGATCTTGATCAAAACCGAAAGCGGCTCTTCATAAAAGCTCTAATACCATGTAAGGTTTGTCGTTAAACCAAAACCTAGAGATGTTGGTGAACATTTCAAACCCAACACTTCCCAGAGGTGCGGCGGTTATACCATGTGGAGGTACTTGATACTCCAACAAGGATAGCATCCCTAGATGGAGCCACTTGTTATCACTAAATTTCACACAGTGGGAGATGGAGGGAAGGTAGGATAGAGCAACCACATCCAAAGATACATAAAAATTTCCATTCGCAGGGTGGCCAAGAAATTTGTTAAAAGAGATAGCGTGTCTACGATGACGATCAAAGGATGAGCCAGATTGACAGTTGAAAGGCTTTTCTCTAAAGCCACAAGCGCAATCAAAATTTCCTCTCCATCCTCGCGAAATGGCATTAAAGCGACCACGAGTTTTGACGGCCACGATTGACAAAGGGTAGATATATGAACAAGACTGATTTCACCACACTGAATGCTCGTGGAATTTTTGGCCTCTCGATAAGCGAAATGAGTTAAAAAGTGGTGACATTTGATGGTGCGGATCTTGCCAAAGAAATATCTAGTGTGTACATTTCCATTGCTGATGAGACATGCACGGGGAAAATAGTCTCGTAGATTCATGAAAGTTGGTACTTCAGTACACATTTTGGGTCGAGACCGAAAGGAATTTTGGATCTAAGGGTCACAAATAATGGCAATCGTCGAATGTCATAGACAGGGGAATTCATAGGTGAAATGTACGAATGTGTGTATGGTCTGCTTGTTCTGAAAAGACCCTGTTAGTACAAAATCTTGAGGTAGATGTGCAAAAGGTAGAAGCGACGGGAAATCAGATGCCCCGACACTGTCAGAGAGAGCCTGGGATGGAAGAGTTGGCTCCACAACATATACAATCCTCCTGAACCCAAATATCATAGCATCAAGTGTGCTAAAATATGGACAATCTCCTGAAAGGTTGATTTACAGAAGGCGGGTAGGGCTCTTACACGTAGCGAGAAGACAAGATGAAGGAGAATTGTTCTGGTACCGTCATCAGTAGGAACAAAAGGGTAAATAACTTCAATTCCATGTGCCTTGATCCAGATGGTCTACAATGTGGGATAACTCCATTGGTATTTTCTGCAGCCAATAATGGAATTTCGCAATAGAGAAGGCAGCGTGACTAGATCACCAGCAGGAAGAATGGATCCCAGGCTCACGTGCTCACTCATGTTGTAATCATGATAATCAATGGTGAAGTGTGAAAGGATGCTGACGGGTCATCACTATGTATAGTTCTCCAACTCTATATAAATGTTACACCTCAAAGCCACCAAAAAACAGATATTATGTGAGTGTGGAAGAGAAACTTAGAGTGCTAGTCTATTGAAAGTCCTGAGAGTTCTAGAGGAGATCTATGATGGTCGTTTGGTTTGAAACACTTGTATTTGAAGGTGTATTGTTGGTTGGAAATATTATCTCTGCATTCCTACGCTGCCATTATCATTTCACCAAGGATGCATCAACCATCAGGGAAGAGGCATTCATTGTATTAGAAGATCCTTCTGGCGTCAGGAAGATCGTGGCAGGGACGTTCATCGTATTACATGGACCTGTTTGGGCTAGTGAAGGAATTAATATATTAATAGAGGGCCATACCCCCATGGGCATTGTACCTGGGTTTTCATTTCCCATGGATGTTCCCCAAAAAACCCCAGATTTCGTCACTGCCTCCAAAGATATCACAAGACAAACAAAAGGATGAGAGCATCATGATAACTAACTATCCATATTGGTGATCAAGGAATTTGATAATATTTAATTACAAACACTATAATCAAATATAGGAAAGGGAAATGTCTTTGTATTAATATATGGATGAGAAAGAAGTACAACCAAAAATCCTTGATGTCGATTGCTTCTGTCTCAATCAAGAATGTCTACAATCTCCTATGACTATGATGACCTCTCCAAACACAAGCTACCTCTACTTTGCCTCTGATCAGACTTCAAACTAGCAGCATAAGGATGATTTTTTTGGCCTCCCCTACTCTATCCATGAAGGATTCATGTATAGGCCTAGAACCCAAGAGATGACTTGACAAAAGGATAGAATGATATCCCTATAGATGAGGGAGGCGAATTCCACCTCTCCTAGCCATATAGGAACTAATTCCATGAAGGATTCCGTATAGAAGTTTTTAGAAACATCTATTTTTTCCTCTTGATTGACCACCGACGCTTTTAACTAAAATGGATAGAGCGTTGGTCTAGGGTTTTTCCAAAAAAGAGGGAAATCAACACTTTTTTTCTCAACTGAGCCAAGCGTCGGCGACGCTCTATGCAAAATGCAAGGGAGCACCGTCCCTTCTAGGTCGAGGAGAAAAAATTCTCAGGGTGACCCAAACCAGGTTTTCTGGGAGGTTAATAGGCAACATGAAACTCTTATGAAGGCTGACAAGCAGTGAGATTTTTAGGTGCAACAGAATGCCCCCAAAAGTATGAAGCTAGAAGAAGGTGATAGGTGAAATAGTTTGATAATTTTTTCATCTGATACAAAGGAAAATAGAGATAGACTCATATAGGACTAGTAACTGAATTTATCCAACCCAATCATAGCTGCAGACCAATACACTGCATATCTATGATGATGACCATGTCATGGCTACCAATAATACACTATAGATCCATGAATAACTGCTACAAGAAGTAGGACATAGCTACGAGATATACAAAGTAGATCTATGCCTCTCAATGTCCGATATAGAACACAGCCACCAAACATACAATGTGGATTCGCGTCATAACTATGAATGATCTCCAAACACACCCTGAGCATAGGCAATGACGATGAGAAATCCTAACCACTCAGGGTCTTCATCCCAATCTCCGAACGATACGAATCTAACCTTGTGATTACAATTTCTTGACGTTGAACATGGTAGAATCCACTTGATTACCAGTCAATAATCTAAACTGTTAACAAGTGCAAGGGTAACCATCATTGATCTCAATGATCCCCAAAGTATCTCAGTACATATCATCGAATGTGAATAAAGGACTTGAAGTCAAACACTCGATGAGATATTTCAATCAAGAGTCAATGATGTAAAGTCATGTTGAAAGCGAGGTAACCTGCCATTAAGGCATGCAGGCCTAAGGTACTGCTTAGGTTTCCAGGTCTAATTCCTGGCTAATGATTTGAAGTCGAAAGAAATAGACTTGTCATAGGCGGTCCATGATGATTCCCACATCAGTGACAAGAAACTAGGAACAAAAGTTGAATTGAAGTAACGAACTGACTTGGACAATGATTGACTTTTGAAGACAAGCAAAGTTACTGATGGGTTATGATTAGGAGAGACTTCCTTTGAACAATTTGACAGCATGACACATGACTTGGCAATTTCAACTTAAATGAGAATAGAACCAGGTGTAATGCAAGGAATTTGACAAATCATTCTTTGAAATGACTCAAAGGATTCAGGTAACTCACAAAAGTGGATCGACTCGGAAACAAGCTGAAAACCCAACTATTCAGTTATGCAAATGTAGACAGGTGCGATGTTCAAAGGTGGACTATAGAGTACTTCCATATAAACAAATGAAAACCATTCCCATTTCCTTTAATTTCCCCACCCCGAAAGGTGAGTGCCTCTTTTCATTTTTATGAGTCCAAAGAGGGTAACAAACACTCGTTGAATCTCATCAAGTGATGAGTCCACTCTCGTATTTTTTACGAACCTGAGAAAGGAGCGGCTCGTTCCCAAATAGGGTCTTTCATTGTGTAATTTTGTGAGTCCAATGAAAGCAAAATCATTTGTCCTTTCATGTTTAGAGATTCTGAAATGACTAAGAAGACTCCAAAAGGTCCTTTTTCATAAATAAGGCTAGTCAGTCAGAAAAAGAGATAACCTACCCCCGACTAGTCGATCATTTTGATTCTTTTACAAGTGTGAACACAACAAGTTCGCTTGGAAATATTTTTGTCTTTTGAGGAGACTGAAAAGAGCTTAAATATAACTCTCGCACCAGGTTCCTTTTTCATAATCCATTTTTTACGAGTCTGAAAAAGCGAAAAAGTATACTCGACACCTTTCTATGGGATTTTTATTGAGCATGTAAAAAGTGTAAATGATGCTCAGTACTTTTTCATTTTTCCTTAAGCTCGAAAAAGACAAAAATAGCCCAAAACGTAACCATGACCCCTTATTCACCTGAAAAACTCAAAAAAAACACTATCAAAAGTCATTTTCCAAAACTATAGAAAAGTAAAAATAAAAACCCACTTTTTCCAAAATAATTTGGATCTCAAAACAAAATAAATTACAATATATTTTGGAAAACTCAAAACATTCTATAAATAAAAGGGTGGGTAAGTTAATTTTACCATTGCGTGAGTTTTGGAAGCTAGCTTAGGTAGCAAGAGTTCCTCTGGCGATTTGGCAAGGGCATTCCACTTCCTTATTGCTTCACTATTCATAGAGGTAAACACTTGGACTTTTCCTCTTTCATGCTCAATAGATTTAATTTTCCTCTTTTGCATCATTTAATTACAAGTTCCAAAAATGTTTTTAAATGATTTAAAAGGAAAGATGTAGGATAGATCTTCATTTGCAAAAGTAGGATAGGGTATTTATCATCTCCCTAGAGGTTTTAAGCCACAGCAGCGGGAAAGAATTTTCATTTTTAAGGGTTCTTGGCCATTGGTATGCATCCCCAACGACTCTCTATCATGCTGGGACAGGAGCGTCAATGACGCTCTATCCACAGCAGGCAGGCACCCGACGCTCGGCTCACCACGGGAAAGAGCGCTGCGGTGCTCTATGAACAAAATCCAGCAGCATCGTAGGAAGAGAAAGGAAAAATAAATAAAACCCTAGGTCACTCGAAAAAAAAAATTTCCCTATTTTCAAACTTGCTTTTTAATTTATGATGTCATTTTTCTTTTCTTTCTTTTGGCCATGATACATTTTATGATTTCAAAATTGGTATGTTGCAGGTATACCATGGTCATTTGGAAAGAAAGGGAGCATGAAGTCCCAGAAGCCCAAGCGGTGAATGACCCAGCCACCATTGCAGCTTTATGGAACTGGGGACCTTTTTATAAGTACTTTCAGATCCCAAGAATGAAAGCACATGTCCAGCTGTTGGAGTACATCATAAACACGTGGGATCCTAACCAAGAGCATTTTGTGGTAGCAGTCCACATCCTGCCTATAGAGATTAAGGATATTTATTTCCTGGTCAGCTTATCTTTGAGGGGAAGCCCTATGGTTCTATCTGGAGTACAAGGGGGAGAAGGCTCCTTAGATGATATCATCGATCAACATTGCTCATTGGGTACAAAGTCCCAATCAGGTAAGCTAAAGATCAAATCTCTAGTGGATCTCCCCTTAAGGGCAATAGCATATACCATTGGAAAGGTGGAAGGTACTAGATCTGCCCACCTTACCAGCAGATCTCACATGCTTTATGCTTTGCAGTGCATGGACCCCACTGTCTTCAACTGGTGTGAAGGCATGTTGGTGTGTCTAAAGAGTCAACTAAACAAATGCAAAAGATGGACACTGAAGTAGTTTGTTTATAGAGCAGTGGTGGTGTCTTTCATCTTACAGCAGGTACCTCACATGAGGCCCCAAGTGACTCTTACCAAACTGGATCCTAAAGATACGAGGATGCTTGCATGGGTGATAGCTATTCCTCGCCTCAGAGGTGGAGGACCTAAATTCACTTACGGTTCTGGATTCTTACGCTGGTTGAGGAACTATCTACTTATGGTGGAAGAATATGCCTATGAGGGGGAAGATTTCCGAAATGAACCGGAGTTGGTCTTACCTGAGGGGGAAGTGTGGGATGACCGAGGTAAGAAGGCATTATCCACTTATGTTTTTGAAATTTTATGTTTATTTCATTTTTATGTTTTTTGTAGTACTGAGATAAATAAATAAAATAAATAAAAAAATAAAAAATCATGCAAACATCGGGTCTGTCCGCCCAATTGGGATGTCGCCTATTGCTAGGCGAGAGCAGGGACCTGATATATGATGGTGTATCACTCCAAACCTGAGGAAGAGCTTGGAGATATTGAGGAGAAATTGCAGCATTTGACTGTGGGTATCCCCGATATGACCATTGATGAGGTTCCCAGGCGTTATCAACGCCATACCACAGGTGTCTCTGGACGATTCTCCAGACTACTTCGAACAGTGGCCCAAGCCATTGCATGCTACCATGAGCACTAGGAGGAATAGTCTGCCTTCACTATCATTTTTTGTATATGTATTACTGAAATCTTTGAAGCTTTAGATTTTTCCCTACGTATATGTATTCTGAACTTTTTTATNCAATGGATTTTTTAAGTATGATCAATATGCCAATCCAAGACATAGCTAGCTAGGGAATCTACCACGGCATTTAATTGTCTTGGAATGTGATGATGCATGACTTGCTCAAAATACATTTCTAACAATCTAACTCTTTGAAAAGTATGAAGAAGCATGGGATTCCTAATGGTGTAGACTCGATTAATTTGTTGGACAACCAATTCAGAATCTACATAAACCCTAATTTCTCTTACATCAAAAGCTAGGGCCTCTGTCAATAATCCAACCAAAGCTTGGTATTCCACCATATTATTGGTGAAAGGACCTAAAAGAACACCCCCTGAACTCACCAGCTCACTTGTAGGAGAGTGCAGTACCCTGGCTGTTGATGCAATATTAAGTGTATATCGATGAGCACCATCGGCAAAACCAATGTAGGAGGTCATCTATCCATCAGACAAAAGACATGCATAAGTAGGGTTTTACGAAAAACACATTTCAAATCACACAAAAGACACACCTCTCAAATCTTGAGACACACAGCGAACTATAAAGAATATGTACAAAGATCCTTATGCTAGATGACCTAGGCATAGTATCTTTTAAGGTAGAGCCCATTTCGAGGCTCTCCCAAAGGTATTTCGTCGTAATAAACCAATTCATATGCCCATTTTTCTAAAACACGACTGACAATATAGGGCCCATGTCACATAGACTCAAATTTACCTGCCCCCAGCTTATCATGCTTCTGGTCATAGGTCAAGACCAGATATCCTTCATTGAAGGAACGGGGTTGGACAGTCCTGTCGTATTGGATTTTCATTCTTCATTTATGCGCCTCATTGGCTAAGGAAGCATCCCTTCGAGTTTCATTAAGTTTGCTTAGATACAAGAATCTTTCTTCGTCTATAGTGGTATTGGGTAATAGTTCCACAGCAAGTTTTAAATAAGGGATCTCACATTCTATCGGAAGGGTAGCTTCCAGTCCGTATACTAGTTGAAAAGGTGTAAAACTGGTGGAAGTTTTGACAGTAGTCCTATAGGCCCAAAGTGCAAAAAAAGTTGTAAATGCCAGTTTGACTTGGCTTTCCCTACCATCCGTTGAAGCATTGGTTTTAATACTTTGTTTATAGCCTCAACCTGGCCATTGGCCTGAGGATAGTATGGTGTAGAGTTATCACGACGAAACCCTATTTTTACACTAAGCCCTGCCATCATCTTGTTTTGAAAATGAGACCCATGATCCATCACAATGGCCCTAGGAATCCTGAATCTAGCAATGATAAGATTGAATAAGAATAGTGCAGTAGTCTTTCCATCTTCTGCATATGTGGACATTGCCTCGGAACATTTTGTGAAATAGTCCACAGCCACAATAATGTAGCCATGCCCCCCAGCTAAGGTAGGTCTACTATGCACGAATTCTATGCCCCATTTTGCAAAGGGGCCAACTGCTACAATGGGATGAAGTGGAGATGGATGTGTGCGTTTCTTAGGAGTAAACATTTGACATGGTGAGCATTTCTTGACTGTTTCAATACAATTTTTGAAAATAGAAGGCTAGAAATACCCGGCACGCAAGATCTTCTGGGAAGTAGCCAACCTAGAGAGATGACCGCCACAAGCTCCAGCATGGAAATCATTCAGAATGATCTCATCCTTTTCATGTGTAACAAAACATCGTAAGATAGAGTCAACACCACGAGAATATAGGGTATCATTCAAGATAAGATAACATTTAGCCTGGTGGTGAATGCGACGAAGTTCATCTCGAGAGGTAGTAGGCTGGTATCGTAATGTCTATAGATACAAAATGATATATCCGTACCATGGATCAGTCATGCTAATGAGAAAAAATGATTCATCGGGCAATGGATCAAAGGGCTCTATAGTATCAGTAGTATGGGGAAGGTCACATATAAGCTTTGCAAAGACAAGGGACTTCTTGGAAATACTTTTGGCAAATTGTAGCTCAGAATCTTGGAGAATCACGATCCAACATGAGTATTTGCCCCCAAGCACTTGACATGTAAGAATGTAATACATGGGGTTGGAATCCACATAAATAGTGGTGGTGCAGAGAAAAATATAATGACGAAACTTCTCGACCATGATGACCATGGCCAGAGCAAGTTTCTCCCAATGTGAGTATCGAATTTTAGATTCGAGAAGGATCTTACTAGCGTAATAAATCACATGTTCTTGGTCGTGTTCATTTGTTTGGATAAGGACCATGCCTATAGTAGACAAGGATGCAGCCACATACAAGGAATAGTCCTTAGCATAATTTGGTGGTTGCAGCATTGGTGCATGGGTAAGTGCATGTTTCAGATTATCAAACGTACATTGCGCGAAATCATCCAAGAAAAAAGGGGTATCTTTCTTGAGCAACCTCATGAAACCATGTGTCCTTTCTGCATAATTGCAGACAAAATGACGTAGAAATTTTACCTTCCCTTGCAAACTTTGGAGTTCAGTTACATTCGTGGGAGCAGTTAGGGCTAATATAGCTTCAATTTTCAAGGGATCTATGCGGATGCCATCTTTGGAAACAATAAAACCAAGAAGTCATCGAGCTTCTGCACAAAAAATACATTTATGGATTGACATCGAAGAAACACATCTCTCAGATGATCGACATGAATATCCCGCTGCCTGGAATGAGCAGGAAGGCCGTCAATATAGGGTTCCACAACATGTTTAATGTTATGAAAAGCATATGATATGGCACATTGGAATGTCGCGCCAGCATTCTTTAAACCGAAAGGCAGTTTATGATAAGCAAAAGTTCCCCAAAGGCAGATGAATGTTGTCTTGTGTTGGTCTGATGGGACAATCTCAATCTTATTATAGCCGAAGAAGCCATCCATAAAGGAAAAAATAACGCTTTTGGCATAGTTATCGATTATTTGATCGATATAGGGAGTGGGGAAGTTGTCTTTTGGACAAGCTCGATTCAAATCCCTAAAATCAATACAAACCCTAATAGTACCCTGTTTTTTGTTCATAGGGACTATGTTGGACACCCATTCAGTTAATGGTATGGGGTAAATGAAACTAGCCCTGAGAAGTTTCTCAACTTCTTTAATAGTGGTTGCTTTTCTTGGATGAACCTGCGGTAGTTTCTGATGGACGGACTTGGCATCAGGGTAAGTTTTGATTTCATGAAAAACAATAGAGGGATCAATCCATGTCCTTTCTTCATATGTCCATGCGAAGACATCTCTAAATTCCTTTAAAAGGGCCATGTATGTTTTAACCTCTTCGGGTGAAGAGTTCTGTCCGATGAAAATGTTTTCTGAAACACCAGGTTTCACTGATATGTCTATAGGCATATTTTTCATAATTTTGCATAACTTTCCCTCAGAATCAACACTACGAGTGAGGATCGAATACTGAGGGTTGAGGACTGTATCAAACGAAACCGTAGAGGTGAAGTGGTCTTCTACCATATGGCAAGGGGGAATGAAAGAAGATCTGTGGTGATAATCTTCCCAAGGCATATCATCTAATGACATAACTTCCATAATAGATTCATCTATAGGAAGTGTGTGTGAAATATAATCTAGAGATGGGGAGGGGTTGTTGAGCCAATATGGTACATGATAGCGGTCTGAGTCCACTAACAAATGGTCATTGGTGGGGGAATCACTGGTAGCTTGGATTGCATTGTAAACTTCTTCGAAAGGGGAAAAGGATGTTGATTCATCAGCAATTGCTTTTCCTTTGTATGTATAAGAGGTAGAAATCATGTTAATATATGCAGTCTGTGAAGCAAGAGGAGGATCAGATGAGGGGAAAATGCCCATTAGTGAAGAGTATTTGATAATACCTACTCCAATGTCCTTATACTATGGGGTATTCAGGAGCGGAACGCTATTTGCATCATTTGTAATGGCACTAGGTGTGATGAAATCTAATTGATAAACAATAACAATATTTCCTTGGAATGGGAACTGGACGATCCAAAAAACAGTTGATGTTATAGCTTGCATAGCATAAAACTAGTTACGACCTAGGAGTAAGTTGTAATCTAAAGGAGCGTCGATGACTTCAATATGAATGGAGTCTGACTTTCCCCCCAGTTCAACATGGATGGCAGGTAGTAATCCATAGGGTTGAAATCCGTGACCATCAAAATCCTTAAGAGTGGTAGGCGAACAGTTGATTTCCGAAGATCCAATGGCTCTCTAGCAAGATAAAGACATAACTAATGTAGAGGCACCCTCGTCCAAAATGGTACGACAGATAGTCTTGCCAGCAATCTTGGTAGCGATCTGGAAAGCTAACTGATGTGAGAGTCTCATCTTGAAATCATCCAGTTTGAAAGCAATGATATTACTATTCTCGGGATCCATAACTCCAAGGGCAGTAAGCAAATTTTTCCATTGAGTTGGGAAGGCTTAGAGTACCTCTAAATCCGACATAGCGTAGGGTTCTTGGGCCAAATCTTCAACAATATTATAATATTGGTCCAGACGATGGTCCTCCACCTCTAGGCGGTGGTGGTGGTCCTCCAAATGGTCCACTAGGTCCTCCGGGTCGTCCAGGTCCACGCGGTGGTCCTCCACGAGGGGGGCCACCATATCCTCCAATAGTATTAACAAAATTTCCTCCATATGACAGAACATTGGACCAATTAGGTTGTCCCCAAGGTACAAAAGTATTTCCAGGGTAGGGAATTCCAGGATAAATAGCCGCTAGCAGTGGTTGTTGATAAGCTTGATTAACCATAGGTGGCTGAGTTCCTGAATAAGTATATCCCCAAGAAGACGGGTTATTGATAGGTTTCAACCCTAAGGGTTTGTCTAAACTGGATGGGGAGGGAATAAAATTGGTATTAGTAGGAGGGATGACTATTGCAGCTTGTGCTACAACTACAAATTTTCCTGAACTAGCAATAATTCCACTAACAAATGACGTAACTTGCACTGGGGGTTGGCCCCCGGCGTTAGAATTTGCTGACATAACTTGATTTGTGGATTTCCCACCAACCATAAATGGTATGGAAAGCCTAGTAACGGGGTCAGTATGTGATACTATAGGATTGTCATTTAGACCTGGATTACTTTGAAATGGAATTTCTTCAATAGGTCCTAACACTTGAGCTAGTGAATGATATCCTTCAGGCCATGGATTGCGAGAAGTATTGCCATAGGTTAGACGACCTTCAAAAGAAGTTTTAATTTTAGCTTTAGTCCAAGGGTCTATATTACAGGGTAACCATGTTGACAAAGTTTCATAACGAGACACGAGTGGAGGAATAATTCTTTCTACTCTCTCTGAAAAGTTATGAGCTCGATCGAGAGATGCATTAATTCTTCTCTGTTCCTCCTCTCCTAAAGGAGGATTTCCTAGTGAAGGCCTAATAACCTCAAATTCAGCAATAGCTTGGCCCATAGAAGTCCTCCAAAAAGGAGCATCTGGACCATAATCTAGTGGGGGGAGACTATCAACACGACCTTCCAACGACGGATGCATGAAAACATCAGCTGTAGGAGGGAGTTGAACCAAAGGATTTGTAAAAACAGTGAATTCTTCTCTGATTTCACTAGCTAGGGTAGTCCGTACATGAACATTAGCAGAAGCTGGTTGTTCCATGGTTATCCCTTCTTGTC
This sequence comes from Pseudotsuga menziesii, assembly GCA_001517045.1. Taxonomy (NCBI): domain Eukaryota; kingdom Viridiplantae; phylum Streptophyta; class Pinopsida; order Pinales; family Pinaceae; genus Pseudotsuga; species Pseudotsuga menziesii. The sequence continues at coordinate 12,545 of LPNX010041672.1, forward strand.
CTTCCATGGTAGGAGGAGAGTCAAGAGATAAACCCTACAATATACAAGATTGTTGTCTTGAAAGTTACTCAACCATGGTGGTGGCCAAGGTTACCTAATCTAGGTCAAAAAGGGGAAAAGCACACAAACAAAACCTACACAGAGCTAAAGGTCAGAAGCAGACTTTCAATGATAGGATGGGTTCAGAATAGCCGGTCTCTCACTAGGATTTTCAGGTAGGTGCAACTCGCGATATACCTTAGTGGTACGTGTGTAGTAATATCCCTGAATGTTGTTTTCGGTGTATTGCTCCACACAAGATGGAAAAAGGGATTTTCTCAGATGGTCACGGTATTCTAGTACTGACGGTACGTAGAAGAACAACGCGAGTCCCGAGTTGTAGTGTGGATAAATAACGACAGCTCCTATGCTTAACGACACTCAAACACGTTACTAACCTATCACTCAAGTTTTTATACAATTTTAGACCTAAAGCTACCGCTAATTTTATCTGGACGGTTAGGTGAATGTTTGTGGAATGTTATCTCCAATAATGCAAATTAATCTAGATGTAGATGCATTTTTTTACGAGGACTAACTAGGGAAAGGAAAGAAACTTTTTCTTTTCTTTTCAACGATATACCATAAGAAAGTTGTTTTCAACAACAAACAAGATCCAATAAATAAATGCAAAGGAAGTCCTTTCAAAACACAAAAAATCTTTCAAACAAGCACTCCAAAGTTTCTAAAAATGACAGAGAGAAAACTAACCCTCTAATGTGCATGCAAATCTAATTTTTGCTACAATGTCAAAAAGACCTATTTTCCTTAATCACTCACGCAAGTGAAAAAACAAACAATTTTCGCAAGCATAAACAAAAAAATAAAATGATTCTTTTTGTATTTTTATAGAAAATATGAGGCACACAAAGCATTTTGTTCTACAAAAGAAACTAATCTTCTAAGAAGAGGTTATAGGATTTCTTTTCAAAAGCAAATTTTTAGACGCTTCACTAAAAAGACCAAGATCAAACTACGTTTTCGATTCCATTTATGACAACGAAAAAGATAGAAATTTTTGGATCGGAGCTCAAAAAGAGAATCAGATTCACAAAAATCAGTGAAACAGACAACAAGCAAGCAAGCAGACTAAACTGAAAAGTCTCAAAGGAAAGAAAAAATTTTAATTTAAAAAAAAAATTGCAAACAGGCAGTTTTGAAGACCTACCTCGACGCGCTAAAAGGCACTACACTAGAGCTTCCCAGGATGCTACGACGCTCCTAGCCTTCTGCAAAAAAGCGTCGTCGACGCTCTGTCCAGGAGGAGAAAAATCGGTGTCAGCGCTTTGGTCGAGAAGGAAAAAGGCAGTGTAGGGTAAACTGACACTCTATCAACCAAAGATAAAGGTGTCGATCAATAGTACACTAAAAAATCTAAGATCCTGTAGGAGAAAATAGAAAGACTGTGCTAACATAAAAGGTGCAAAACTTTTTACTCAAAACAGAGGAAAAAAATCAGAGGCATAAGATGGATAGCTCACCTTGTTGACTGAAACAACTGAAAGGAGAGAGAAATAACCTTCATAAATGGAATGGTTACCGAAGTTTGGAGATCTGACTGGATCTGCACCAGATCTAACTGGATCTTCCCCAAATCTGACTAGATTAGGCTAGATCCTCAGTGGAGTCACCAATTTTGTTAATACGAATTCTCAACCGGTGCGGACACTGCTTGTTCCTCTGCAATGTAAGACACAAATACAGAAGAAAAAAAGACATAGCAACATAACCTTTCCTTGAATAATTAAATCAATTAACATAAAACATATTATACCTTAACCTTGGATCCATTTATCTCTTCTCTAGAAATTCCTTGCAAAGATTCAATATCTGCAAAAGAGATCACAAGACAAACAAAAGGATGAGAGCATCATGATAACTGACTATCCATATTGGTGATCAAGGAATCCGATAATATTTAATTACAAACACTACAATAAAATATAGGAAAGGGAAATGTTTTTGTATTAATATATGGATGAGAAAGAATTACAACTAAAAATCCTTGATCTCAATGGCTTCTGTCTCAATCAAGAATGTCTACAATCTCCTATGACTATTAAGACCTCTCCAAACACAAGATGCCTCTACTTTGCCTCTGATCAAACTTCAAAATAGCAGCATAAGGATGCTTTTTTTGGCCTCCCCTACTCTCTCCATGAAGGCTTCATTTATAGGCCTAGAACCCAAGAGATGACTTGACAAAAGGATAGAATGAGATCCCTATAGATTAGGGAGGTGAATGCCACCTCTCCCAGGAATATAGGAACTAATTCCACGAAGGATTCCATACAGAAGCTTCTAGAAACATCAATTTTTTCTTCTTGACTGACCACCGACGCTTTTAGCTAAACTGGACAGAGCATTAGTCTAGGGTTTTTTCCAAAAAATAGGGAAATCAATGCTTTTTTCTCAACTGAGCCAAGCGTCGGCGACCCTCTGTGCAAAATGCAAGGGAGCTCCGTCCCTTCTAGGTCAAGGATAAAAAATGCTCAGTGTGACCCAGACCACGTTTTGGGAGGTTAAGAGCCAACATGAAACTCTTTTGAAGGCTAACAAGCAGTGATATTTTCAGGTGCAACAGAATTCCCCCCCAAAGTATGAAGCTAGAAGAAGGTGATAGGTGAAATAGTTTTCAAAGCTTTTCATCTGATACAAAGGCAAAGAGAGATAGACACATATAGGACCAGTAACTAACTTTATCCAACCCAATCATAGCTACGTACCAATACACTACATATCTATGATGATGACCATGTCATGGATACCAATAATACACTGTAGGTCCATGAATAACTGCTACAAGAAGTAGGACATAGCTACGAGATATACAAAGTAGATCTATGCTTCTCATTGTTAGATATAGAACGTAGCCACCAAACATACAATGTGGATCTACATCATGACTGTGAATGATCTCCAAATGCACCCTGAGCATAGGCAATGACAATGAGAAAGCCTAACCACTCAAGGTCTTCATCCCAATATCCAAATGATACGAATCTAACCATGTGATTACAACGTCTTGACGTCGAACATGGTAGAAGCCACTTGATTGCCATTCAATAATGTAAACTGTTAACAAGTGTGAAGGTAACCATCATTGATGTCAATGATCCCCAAGGTATCTCAATACAAACCATCGAATGTGAATAAAGGACTTGAAGTTGAACACTCGATGAGATATTTCAATCAAGAGTCAATGATGTAAACACATGTTGAAAGTGAGGTAACCTACCATTGAAGCATGCAGGACCAAGGTACTGCTTAGGTTTCTAGGTCTAATTCCTGGATAATGATTTGAAGTCGACAGGAATAGACAGTGTCACAGGAGTGCCATGATGATTCCCACATCAGTGACATGAAAATAGGAACAAAAATTGATTTGAAGTAACGAACTGACTCAGACAATGATTGACTTTTGAGGACAAGCGAAGTTACTGATGGGTTATGATTGGGAGAGACTTCCTTTGAACAATTTGATGGAATGACACATGACTTGGCAGTCTCAACTTAAATGAGAATAGAACCAGGTGTAATGCAAGGAATTTGACAAAGCATTCTTTGAAATGACTCAAAGGAGTCAAGTGCCATGTTCAAAGGTGGACTATAGAGTACTGCCATATAAACAAATGAAAACCATTCCCCTTTCCTTTAATTTCCCCACCTCGAAAGGTGAGTGCCTCTTTTCATTTTTATGAGTCTAAAGAGGGTAACAAACACTCGTTGAAGCTCATCAAGTGATGAGTCCACTCTCATATTTTTTACGAACCTGAGAAAGGAAGGGCTCATTCCCAAATAGGGTCTTTCATCTTGTAATTTTGTGAGTCCGATGAAAGCAAACTCATTTGTCGTTTCATGTTTAGAGAGTCTAAAATGAATAAGAAGACTCCAAAAGGTCATTTTTCGTAAATAAGGCCAGTCAGTCCGAAAAAGAGATAACGTACCCCCGACTAGTCGATTGTTCTAATTCTTTTACAAGCATGAACGCAACAAGTTCACTTGGAAATATTTTTGTGTTTTGAGGAGACTGAAAAGAGCTTAAATATAACTCCCGGACCAGGTTCCTTTTTCATAATCCATTTTTTACGAGTCTGAAAAAGAGAAAAAATATACCAATGGAAGCCACCTTACCTTCCTCCTATTAATGGAGAAAGACCAATGGAATCCATAAACCAAGGAGCCACGTTGATTCTCACATGGAAGAAAATCCAGCTTTGGAAGTGGGGGAGGAACTCACTACATATGATAATCCCTTGGTCTAATAGCCTCCTATGGCTAATACTTCATTTCATTTTCCAATGGGAGGTCATGTTGGCTCATAAAATTGGGTTGATCGCCCGTCTGATGATACTAAGGAGAAATAATATGGCCCTAATGCTCATTTTTGAAGAACCTCTATGGGTCAAGCAATTTCCAAATTTGGGATTACCATACCGTCCTTTTTCAACCCTCCGTTGAATGAGTAAATGTATAGAAGGATCCAGCTGACTATGGATCATTTACGTAATTTTCAGGATCACCTTGTGAACATCACTACTTCACCTATTCCTTATCGGTTGCATGTGTCGTCTCTTTTACCCCATATTTCAGAATCATCCCCTCCCAGATACCATCCACTCTTGACGTCTCAAGTAACTCCTAGTTTGACATCACCGACTCAAGGATCAATAGTTCTTAATCTAGGCCAACCATCCAATCCTATTACTATAGTTCAAAATCCTAGGTCTTCTTTTGGTTCTCCCGTATCTTCTACCATTTGGGGGAAACCTCCTGTTCAAGTTACATCAGTAGTTAGTGGAGTCACATCTAGTGTAAGACAATACCCTGCTATAGGACAGTCAGCAGTTGTAGTCTCTTCCACACACAAAAAAGCGATTACTCCCTCTTCTAGTACAAGGCAACCCTCAGGGGTACAACCCATTGTTAATCAACCTTCTTGGGGATATACTTGTAGTAGGGATTTCTCCCTTGCTACACGGCAGGAATGGCTACCTTCCGTCTATAGGACGGAAGGGTAGATTCCTGGTGGTGAAATGTAGTAAAAACAGATAGAGATGAAATAAAGAACAGAAAGGAAGAAAAGATGGTTGGAAACCCCTCTACAAACACTGTTAGGGTTTAGCTCCAGCTACCTACAATTAAAAAATGGATTAGAAAGCAAATAAAATACTGAAGCAACTACAGAAAATAACACTGGTATACCTTCTCTTAATTAAATGGGCCACCATGCCCTAGCTTGGAGAAGCACCTCTCTTGGATGGGGGAGCTATGGCTCAATGGAGGATGGAGGAGAGGGAGTGTGGGTGGCTTGAGAGACAAAGGGTCTCAAGGCATCCACTCGGGCAGCATAACAGTATGCAAGGGAGAACTGATTTGAGAGTGACCCCTACCCCTCTATTTATAGCTTTTTTGGGGCTTTTTAGGGTTTTAAGCCCCTGGTTGGGGCTTTAGCCCCTTTTTTGGGATTTTAGCCCCTTATGCCCTATATTTAGCTCCTTTTGGGGTTTTTGGCTCCTTTGAGGGGTTTTAGCCACTTTTGGGAGGATTTAGACCCTATGAGAACTATTTAGGCTCAGGGATGATTTTAAGGAACCATACTTATTTATAAGTGTATAAATGTTGGCGAATATTACCAATTCTTAAAACCCCAACTATAAAATGATTGGCGATATTTTTCAAAAAATATTTTAATTTCCAAGGATTTTATATCATTTATATAATAATTTGGCGATTTTTAGGGTGAAAAAAATTCATCCCATCAAAATTGGGGGAAACAGGGCTTCAAAAAATGCAAAATGGCGAATCTTTTTTGAGAGAAAAACATGGAAAAATAGCCCACTGGGCTAAAATTCGCCCCTAAAATTATCCCTGTTTAGGCTCTTTTTTGGGGTTTTTAAGCCCTTTTGCTCATTCTTAAGCCTTTTTTAGGGTGTGGGGGTCCAATGGGGTGAAATGAGGGTCGTGCATGGGTGCCCTTGGGTGGTGTAGGCCATGTAGAGTTGAGTAAGGGATTCTTTGGGTTAACAATACTCACCCAGGAAATCTACCATCCATAAGTAATGCAAACTTTCAACCTACATCTACAGGAATGGTATATCCTGGTATTCCTTACCTCGAAAACATGTTTACACTATGGGGGAAACCTAATTGTTCATATATTCCTATACCTAGGGGGATACCTATCAATAGTGCTCGAATTTATGGTGGCCCACCTTTTGGAGGGACACCTAGTGGAGGTCCACCTGGCGGAGGCTCACCTAGTGGAGGTCCACCTTATGGCAGACCACCTTCTGGGGGGGCACCTCCTAGAGGACCACCACCTTCTGGTGGACCACCTTTTTGGGGGGGCACAACTTGGAGGACTACCTCCTAGTGGAACACCTTCTGTGGGACCACCTTCTGGAGACCCACCTAGCGGAAGACCATATTTTGGAGGCCCACTTGGTGGAGGCCTGCCTAGCGGAGGACCACCACCACCACCTGGAGGAAACTCTCCTCTAGGAGGCCACCTCCATCTAGCAGATATTTGAGAGTATCGTCTATGAATCCAAATCCCCAAATGCCAGTGTATCAATCGACCTATGGTCCTACTAGTATACTTATGCCTTATCAGTACTACCAGTATGTACAACCTAACCAGAAACTTCCCTTTTTGGAAAATTTGGACTTTCCTGTTCTGTCCAAGTTGATTAATGACCCCATCCAACATAACCCTTCGTGGCATACAATTCCCGTAAATTTACCATCATATATCCCAAAATTTTATGGGAAGCAGGGAAAATATCCTAAAAACCATGTTATGACTTTCCATCTATGGTGTTCTTCCAAATCCTTAATGGATGATTCAAACCATTTAAGGCTCTTTCAGTGAACTTTAATTGGTACGGCTGCCAAGTGGTACATTGAACTTCTGCAAAATTCATTTGTGAACTTCAACTCATTGGAAACAACTTTTCTTACTCATTTCTAGCTGCCCATTCATTACAAAACTGATACGGATCTTTTGACATCACTTCGTCAAAATACCTATACATGCATATCTGATCATATTCATGATTGGAGGAGATGATGAAGGCTTATTAAATCTCCTATTCCAAACCAATTATTGGTTGGTTTGTCCATGAAATACTTGTTTCCTCCCATTACTCATGATGTGGCTATGGATGGTGTTGTTACTAAAGAGCAGGCTAGCAGTAACACTTAGTATCTGGACTTGGTTTATTCCCAATCTGGAACTTTGTATGACCTAATTCCTCAAGCTCCTCATCCTAGCACAAAGCCTAGCAAGCCACCTATAGAAACTCATGTTGATGGGGTTATCGGTTCAATCCATCCCTCATCAACAGATAATCCTACCAAGAAATAGAGTACTTCTACTACTACTCCTTATGCTCCTACATTTTTTGCTGAGGTGAAGACTATTCAAAGTATGCATACACATAGTAATAAGAAGAAAGGAAAAGGAAAAAATAAAAATCATGGAAACCAACAGGAGAATCCCAAGACTACGGCCCAAGAGAATGATAATAAAGGAAAAAGGAAGGCTAATTATCCTTTCCTATTGTGTGGTGGTGACCACTTCACAAAGAAGTTCCCTTGTCGTGAAGATATTAGTAATTTTTTTTAAAGTAACCCTACACCAGTGGTGTTTACCGACCCCTTTCTGTCTCAACAGCAATTGATAGATCATATGTCTTCTCAAGAAACCTCTAATTCTATGGAAGAAAACATAATTATGTCCTCAAAAACTATTATCTTAACTACTCGCAGTCGGTCATATGACAAAACTGCAGAGAAGAAGGACGAAAATCTTTCTCCCGAGAAAGCTCCTTCCACTATTTTTTCTCTGTCTTCATCTAATGGTCCTCTTACAATCGAGAAACCTAATCTCGAATTGATTTTTTTCCCACCCAATAGTACCCTCTAGAATTCTTTTTTTAATGCAAATGCTCGAGCTGCACAATTCTACATCGTTGTTGAATATTTGGCTCAAGCACCTTGTACGATGTCTACCCTAGAGGTACTCCAAAGTTGTCCCACACGGCGCAAGAACTTGTTGACTGCTTTAGGGGCCTTAGACCCAGATAACACTAATTTGATCCATTTTAATGTGGATAATTACAAGTCTAGATTACCCCACCAGCTCGCGTTTCAAATCGCAACTAGAGCAGTTGGGAGGAAGGGCCATAGGACCATTATGGCTGAAGGAGATTCCACCTCAGTATTGTCTATGTCTTGTTTGAGATCCATCGGTTCTCCTGAACTTACAAAGTCACCCACAACCTTGAAACCTTTCTACAGACAAGGTTCCCAACCTAATGGTCTGTTACTGGCCCTTTCAGTTAAGCTTGGGGGAAAGACTATTTCCATTCAAGTGGAGGTAGTCGATTCCCCATTGGATTACAATCTGCTATTAGGGAGAAACTAGTTCTATGCTATGATGGTTTTCTCCTTGACATTTTTTCGAACTCTCCAATTCCCTCATTTAGGGAAATGATTGTGACCATCCATCAACTCGATTTTTGTTCACCAAATCTTGCCACCCCCACTTCAAATAATATCCATATTCTAGGTCAATGCCCTTCACCTTATCAATCATCTGGGGTAGGTATGTTGAAGGATTCAACCCTTATGGGAGTGTTTGCCTCAACCCCTCCTAATATGAAAGTGACGAATGTGAATATGATTTCCATGACCAGCCACAATCCTAGAGGAAAATAAGTTGTTTATTCATCCTCTCTAGGCCCTTACGAAGAAATCTATGATGTTGTTCAAACTGCTTCCAATGTTCGTTCTAATGATCTTCATTTAGTGGCTTCGGATCCTTACCACCTTCCCTATTATCTAGAACCCTCTCTCCCCACTCTAGACTATCTCTCACATACTTTTCCATCGGATCAGTCCATTATGGATATCATGAGTTCGGATGAACCTGTATGGGAATATCATCACCATAGATCCTCTTTCCTTCCCAATTCCAGTTTGGTAGACTTTGATCTTGTGTCTCTTATTAGTACTGATATTGTCAGCAATCCTCAAACACCCGTATTGTTGCAAGGCACTGATTCTGAAGGAAACCTCTGCAACATCACTCAGACAACCCCTATTGACATATCAGTCAAGCCTAGAACTATTGAGCATGTTCATGTAGGCCAAAACTGTTCAATAGAAGAAACTGAAAGTTATAGAGCTCTATTCAAAGAGTTCTGAGATGTTTTTTCTTAGACGTATGAAGAAATTCCTAGGATTTATCTTTCCATCATTGTACACAATATTAAACCTTATCCCAAGGCAAGTCCAGTCCAAAAAAAATTACGTCAAGTCCATCCTAGGAAGGTTGCGGCTATTAAAGCCGAAGTGGAGAAACTTCTGAAAGCGGGGTTTATTTTTCCTGTACCACTAACAAAATGGGTGTCTAATATTGTCCCTGTAGCTAAGAAGCAGGGTACTATTAGGATTTGTATCGATTTCCAAAATTTAAATTAGGCTTGTCCCAAGGACAATTGCCCTACTCCACACATTGATCAAACCATTGACAACTGTGCTGGGAGCGCCATCTTATCATTCATGGATGGATTTTCTGGCTACAATTAGATAGAAACTTATTCCTGTTGATCATCATAAAACAACATTTATTTGTCCATGGGGAACCTTTGCATATCAAAAGTTACCTTTTGGTTTAAAAACGTCAGAGCTACATTCCAACGCACCATGTCCTATGCTTTTAACGGTATTAAGCACAACGTGGAGGCATATCTGGATGATCTCCCTACTCATTCACAACAATGGGAGGACCACCCAGGGCACCTTAGGGACATTTTCCTTAGGTGTCATCATTATAATATTTGTCTTAATCCACACAAATGTGTCTTTTTTGTTGGGACTAGACGTCTTCTTGGTTTTGTGGTTTCCAAAGATGGCATCCGGATAGATCCTTTGAAAATTGCTTCTATTTTTTCCTTACCCTCCCTAACTAATATCACTGAACTCCAAATTTTGCAGGGGAAGGAAAACTTTCTTCGTCGTTTTGTATGCAACTTTGCAGAAAAAAATGCATGGTTATATGTGTCTCCTTAAGAAGGACACTCTGTTATTTTGGGATGACCAAGCCCAACGAGCTTTTGACAATTTGAAACACGCTTTGACACATTCATCGGTGTTTTACCCCCCAAATTACTCAAAATACTTTATGTTGTATGTTGTTGCCTCCACTACTACTATTTGTATGGTTCTAGTGCAGGAAGATCTTAATAGCTAAGAACACATGATTTATTACCTAAGAGTCTTCTTGACTCTGAAACCCTTTACTCATGTGTGGAGAAGCTAGCTTTGGCTATAGTCATTGCTGTGAAAAAAATTTGTCACTACATATTACTACACACCACAATTGTTCTCACGAATCAAAAACCCATGTATTACATTTTGACTCGTCAAGTACTAGGGGACAAGTATTCCCATTGGATCGTCATCTTATAGGAATTTGATCTCAATTTCACTAAGGCTACTTTGAAGAAGTCCTTGGTTTTCACGGAGTTAATGTGTGACCTTCCCTATGCTCTCATGGAAGCTGAGCCCAATGATTCTGTTAACGCAAAAAATTGCTCAACTAGCTCCACATGGCCTAAACCATATACAAACATCTTTTTCCTATCTTTTTTCCCTTATTTTTTACCTTCGTAACTATGTTTTAACCTTATGCTCTGTCAAAAAGCTCAAAAAATATCAAAAAGGGCCTAAAAACCCCCAAAAGGGCTTAAAAACCCAAAAAAGCACTTAAAACCCCCCAAAAGAGATAAACAGCCACAAAGGGGCTTAAAAACCCCAAAAAGGGATAAAAACCCTAAATAGGGTTCCAAAACCTTCCTCAAAAACCTTCCTCACCTTCAGAAGGCCACACTGCCTCTGATTTCGACTCAAATTCCTATCAGTCCAAGTTGAACCTGTTCACTGCACCGTCTAACCCCATGGCTGGCACAAATCCTGATCCCTTCTTTGGAGGGATGGTTGGTAGAAAACCCATATCTCTACCTCACATCATCACCAACATCCCTGTCAGTTGTCCCATCACCACTGCACATGTTGTTGTAGGTACACCACCCATCAGTTGTGGCCCTACAAAAGCTCCAACAATTCCAACAATACCACCGTACGTGCCTGGGGGCAGTGGCCCTTCCACGATTATCCCAACCATCCTCGTTGCTGGAATTCAACCTCACGCTCCCCCAGCCATGCATGGACATCCCACCCCTACAAACCCTAGCACCATCATCAATCCCTCCCGAGCTATCCTTGGGTTCAGCCTACCATTCATGGCTCATCTTAACTTGTCGGATTTGGCTCGGTTGACAAATGACCCAATTAGTCATCAACCCCATTAGCCTCCCATGCCAACCAATATTCCTTCATACATCCCCAAGTTTGAAGGAAAGGAGGGTGAGTTCCCCCAAAACCACATTATGTCGTTTCATTTATGGTGCTCGTCAAATAGCATTGTAGATGACTCAATCAGACTAAGACTATTCCAACATGCACACACAGGTGCTGTAAAAAAATGGTATATCAAACTACCTCAAGCCTCTTACCCTGATTTCACTTCGCTAGCCTTCATGTTCCTCCAATACTTCCAACTCCATGTTTTCTACAAAGAAGGCATGGATATCTCGTTATATTGTCGTCAAAATACCGCTACGCACATCACCTACCACATCCATGAATGGCGGTGACGACGTAGCCTATGCAAGATCCAGCTTAATGACAGGATTTTTCTCGATTGGTTCTTGAATACCTTGCTACCATCCATAGCCAAGGACATCACCTCTCAATGTCCCCAATATGATGAAGATGCCATATTAAAGGCCTAACAACTATACTTAATATACGCTTAGTCTGGATACCTGTACACCATCATACCAGACATTCCCCGTGTCGGCACCTCTCACCATGATATGCCGAGGGCACCCCATGTTGCAAATGGTGTCATCATTTCTATCTCCCAACAGCCACACTACTATGTGGCACCCTCTATGATGCCACCACACCCAATTTTGCACCACCAAACCAAGTACCTGATTAGTCAAGGATGATGGCTCAGTTCGGTGCCACAACCTCCTATGCACAACCCACACCACACCAACACACTTATGCACCAACTTGGCTGAAAAAATTGTATCTAGGACCTATGACAAGATTTGTAGCCTCTCCAGCTCCTCCAACCTACCATGTGCCACCTATGCAGCCTGCTCCGGCTCCAACCCCTTCTCCTCCTATTTCCATGGGACAGGTTTTTGCTCAGCAGAACCTTCCCAACCAAACCACCCCCAACAATTATCAAGGGAAGGGTAAGTAAAATCAAGTAAGGAACCGAGGGAACAACCAACCATCAAGGAGGTGGAAAATAGCCTAATCCTCCTAATAACAAAAGTGCTAACCCGTCAGTACAAAACCCCCAATAGCCTAATAGACTGGGATGAAACACTATGTTACAGACCAACCATCCATGTAAACTATGCAATGTCTACAGTCACTACACCCATGAATTCCCTCACATGGACCATGTCAAGTAGTTTCTACAGAATGAATCTCAACGTGACACCAATGCCATAGCCCAGGCTCATCCTAACCCAACACCACCAGGTCCTCCGTAGATGGTGCTCCAAAATCTGTTACCTCTCCAATGACTGGTTTCAACCTCTCCCTTGCCCCCACCTACTCTTGCAGCCCCACCTGCCGAGACTAGTGTCCTTCACCTGCTAGAAATGTCAACCAAGGAAGTGAACCTCCAAACAAGGCACAATCAGTACAGATCCACCACAGATACTGCTGACCCATCAATGGCATCAACCTCTAACAATTCCAACATCCCCCTTCACTTACCTACACCCACCATTAATGGGGCGGCCAAAATCCATGATTTCCCCTGCAGCGTATCGCCAACAACACAACTGCATGGGATGCCTTAAATTATAGCATCGTTGATGACTTGGCCCAATCACCTACAGCCATGTCCACTCTCGAGGTTCTCAAAACGTGCCTACTGCAGTGGAAATCATTGTTATCAGTGGACCCCTATGATTCCATATTGATCACATTCGATTTGGATCAAGGAGAACCCAGAATGCCATCCACCATCGCCTTCCAAATTCAAGTATCAATCCGTAATTTGGTGGTCCATCGATGCATTGTCGATGAAGGGCCATCTACCTATGTTATGTCAACATTTATCTAGCAAAATCTTGGGTCCCCCACCCTCCAACCATCCACTACTTCCCTTCGTGCCTATGATGGTCGCTCCGCCAAAGACCAGGGCATTCTCCTGAATGTTCTTGTTTCATTAGCCGGTAAAAGGTCCTGATTGACATAGAGGTTACTAATGCCAAACTTGACTATAACCTCCTTCTCGAACATAGTTACATGTATGCCATGAGAGCTGTGGCATCCACCGTATTTTCCTTATGATGTTTCCTCGTGATGAGAAGATCGTGACAGTTGACCAATTTACTTACTATGATTCGTAGGGGACAGCCACACAGAACCATGTCATCCCTACCATTGATACTTCCATCGACAGTGTCTCCATTCCTTCCTTATCTGTTGTTGGCCTAGGCTTATTTTCCAACATCCCTATAACGGACACATTCTCGACCTTACCACCTCCATCTACACCGACTGAAATAGCGTATTTTTGTATTATCACATCTAGTACCATTCTGACCATATCACAACCTCACTCACAACCTCAACCCTAGTCACCAGGGAACTATTGGGGTTCATTCCCGATTCACGTGATTCCCTTACTCTTTCTCATTGTTGTTTCGGTGAGCACGCTGGGACACCTTTTCTCTTAAGAATTCACACGCCATTTTGGATCAAGAATGAGCACACCTTTGATCTATACTTCTAGTAGTCATTTCTCATCATCGACCATGGAATATCCACCTGATCTATCCCGACACCACTTTCACGATGACGAAGAGATCTCTAAAACCACCACTGGTTTCACCCCATTTTGCTTAGTCTATGGTGTGGAATCGATTCTTCCCATTGAAGCCAGATTTTGTCACCCCGCCTTGTTGAGGAACTTTTACCTGATACTTCACCATTAGAAGAACCCCTACTTATGCTGAAATAGACCAATGAGGACCGTCGTGGTGCTCTCCAAATGATTGAAGTATCCGAAACTTGGTCGAAGTCCCATTTGACTCTCGATCCCACCCTTGCACCTTTAGCGAAGGTGACCTATTCCTCATCTATAATCAAGTCCACGATAAGTTAGGGAAAGGAAATTATGATTCCATGTGGTACAGCCCATATTGCATCCATCGTTGTCTCGGAAAGGGGGCATATCTCTTCATTGACTCTGACGATCGCCTCTTGAAGAATCCCCACAATGGGCTCTACCTCAAGAGATTCTATGCCTAAATTCACTCACCGTTCCTAAACCTTATAGAATAGTTTTATTTTTGTTTTCAATCATTTTTTCCATGAGTCAGTGACCCCCTCCAGTATTTTTTCCACGTCTAGTCACAGTGAGTCCATTATAGAACTCTGTCACATCATTTACAGGTGAGTAGGTTGATATAATCCCTACCCCTGTGTCGTCTATATCCCACTGGAGGGTCTGGTCCCACATCTGCATATGCAAACAAATTGTCACACATCGATTTGTGTACCACCATGTGAATCACACATTGTACGTTGAGCTAGCTCCATACCCATAGGCCTTCGTTCGGTCTAGTTTTTACCCATGCACCACTACACCAAGGGAAACATCACTAGCTTCTATTCAGAGTCATCCAGAGTCCATTCGAGACACCATTTGCACCACTGAGTTCAGTTTTTCATCCTCTATCTTTTGAAGATACCCTTGTCTCATGCCCTCACTATGATTTTCCAAACCATTTCTTGGAAGTCACCTCGATTGGCGTGCCATCGCGTGAGTCCCCCTTTGTATGTATTGGCATGTTCATGAGCCATCCGCTCCATCTATACTGTACAATTGGACATATTTTGACCGCTAGCCATCATCCCGCAAGAGGTCACCATTAGTGTTCTGCATTTATGTCGATTAGTCGTATATCGAGCACTTCCCCCTTGCTTCATTGACCATTATGGAGTTTCTGTTAAGCTCTTATCTAACTCCTAAATGAATGAATAGACCATTGAGCACACTTGCTTCCTTTCTTGCTCATTAAAGTATTTGAAAGGGCATCTACATGGTCTCATTTATCTCATTTTCCAGACTCTGTAGACTACCATAAGAAAAGGAACACCTCGGCACACTCCAGCCAGGAACGTATCCCTTTGCGTCCTTTTATTCTTTCTTGGGCATTGGGACCAAACTTTGTAAAAAAACTCATTATGGGTTGTCCTTAAGCTTTTGTCCAACCTTCTCATAAAGAAAATATTGTCGAGAAAACTTGGTTTTGTTCATGCTCATAAAAGTATTTTAATGACCATCTAGTCTGTGTAATTTTAACCTTTTCCGACCTGCTTGGACTACCAACGGTAAAGAAGTCTCCTATCCCCCAAAAAGGGTGGGCGAGCTCTCCTATGTACACTTTTATCCTTTTTCAGATAGAGGAGACTATAAACAAAAAAGAGACCCCACTGGAGTCTTCTTCCTATTTTCAGAATCTCTAAAAGGGAAAACACCATCGAGAATTTACTCTCTCAGGCTCGTTAAAATTCCATGAGATTATGTCATAACGGTGTCTTTAGGTGCCACCCCATATATTACAGTTCGTCAACATTCCCCCATCGGGTCTCCTTTGTTTAAATTATTCTACAATGAGTCTTCCTTGGATCCCCTCGATATCAAAAGTCTAAATTACCTTCCCCCAAGTATTTCCCATCTGCAGTCACAGTCCCAGTATAACAGCTATGATCCCTCTCCCATGAGTCTGTTTCATTTGCTTCCAGGTCATCCCTACTGTCATTACTCTGAACAAAGGAATTTTGAGTCTCCCATGATTCCCTACCGCTATTCTCCCACTCGATGTGTCAATCTCTATATTTTCCCACATCTTTGGTTATCCCCCTCGTGTTTCTAATATGGGAAACATTATTGACTTGTTCAGTTGCAAGTCTCCCTTTTTCAACGACAACACATCTATTCTATAGGATAGACCCATAGATGCCTATATCCTAGTTTCATTAACCTTATTTATGAGTTCCTTGGACCACTTGATAGGATTCATTAATGCCTCTCGGGATGGTTGTGTCTCACGTCCTCGACTTCAGCTACATCATCGCACCGTTGAAATTCATACAAGGTATTGGTCCATGCAAGATTTGGTCGAAGAACCTAGTTGTCACCTGACTCTAGCACATTGGTGAGCCTCTTACACGACCCAGACATGTTCATGTCCCTTGTGATTTTTGGTTTGCATTGGAAATAGTGTTTATAAGCCCCCAAAGTAGTTTTTCTATATAGATTCATGATTGATGTGGCATATTGTACCATAGAGACTCTAACTCTCCGTCAATCAGTCCCTACAGTTATGTGAACTTTCAGATCCAGCAAGTCATCAGTTGTGAAGATATCGCATTCCATGAGAATGTCATGGGTCCTAGGTATCATTTCTTCATATCAATATGATATTTAGCCTCTCATTGAGGCCACCATTATGCAACAACATTTTTATATGATCGGCTCCTAAATTTTGGAGCCTTGATCCCATTATTTATTATTTTGACATTGTTACAAGCATGGGTATGCCCGCCTTGTCCATATACATGTCACAAATTATTTTTATCTCATCCATTAATGGGAACCAACATTAATACAAAAACCAAAATCCACCATGTCTCAATTGAGGAAGCATCGCTTCTTCACATGTCTCTCCACTATCCCAATGATCCTATGATGTCTGTCGGCCATACGATGAGCTCCTGCCATCACACATCAGGGGGTAATCTGTTAACACAAAAAATTGCTCAACTAGCTCCACATGGCCTAAACCATATACAAACACCTTTTTCCTATCTTTTTTCCCTCATTTTACCTCCATAACTATATTTTAACCTTATTCTCTTTCAAAAAGCTCAAAAAATATCAAAAAGGGCCTAAAAACTCTCAAAAGGGCTAGAAAACCCAAAAAATGGCTTAAAACCCCTCAAAAGAGCTAAACACCCACAAAGGGGCTTAAAAACCCCAAAAAGGGCTGAAACCCCTAAATAGGGATTAAAACCATAAAAGAGAGAAAAGGACAAGAAAAACTATAAAATAGTGTGGAGGTCTCCATCACAAGATTCACCACTTATTCATTTGCCCATTTTTCCACCATTTCTAAGTACGGTGAGTATCATTCCTCTCATAGTACCCACAACTTTCCAATCATTCCATTGCCCCACCATCTCCCCCCCTTGTACGTTGAGGCATCCTCCGTACCATCAATCCTGTGGAGAGGCGGTACCATCCAAGCTAGAGAATGGCTCAATTTTACCGAAAAGAGAAGGTATATTTGTCCCATCTTATTTATTTTAGTTTAGTATTTTTCTTATTGTTTATTGTATTGCTAACCGTTTGTTTTGCAATTTGTTTTTTATCCATTTGAACTCTGACCTTATGTCCTTTGACAGAAGGGAGGTGCATTTGCACGTAGCCAGGGTGAAAACCCAGCTACAAATTCATTTATGGATGAATTTTTGTTCCTGATCAGCACAACCGACTTGTGGTATGGATATTTGATCATTTATCTCTAGACCCAGAGATTTCATCCTGACATGTCCCATGATGATCATCGTCGCATCCGTCACCATGCAAATTATTATCTCATTTTAAATGATACATTGTATCGATGTGGTATTGAATCCATTCTTTGACGATTCCTTACACATGAAGAGGATGAACAAGTTTTGAACGATTGCTACTCTAGAGCATGTAGCGGTCCTCTTTCTAGGATGGCAACAACTCATAAAATCCTTCTTATTGGGTATTTTTGGCCCTCAATATTCAAGGATTTCCACAAGGCAGTTAAGAAATTCCCACCCTGTCAACTCTTTTATCCTAAAAAGCGCACCCACCCTACTCCTCTATACCCCATCATTGTTGTTGGCCCTTTCTCCAAGTGGGGTATTGATTTCATGCATTGTAATCCTACCTCAGTCAGGGGGCATGGTTACATCATCGTAGCCATTGATTACTTTACAAAATGGGTTGAGGAAATGCCTACATATATAGAGGATGGAAATATTGTCGCCCTCTTTTTGTTTAATCATGTGATAGCTAGGTTTGGAGTTCCGCAGGACATACTCACTGACCAAGGATCTCATTTATGCAATCAGATGATGGCTGAGTTGAGTGATAAGTTGGGTTTTCGTCATGACAACTCAACTCTGTATTACCTGCAGGCTAATGGTCAGGTTGAGTCCATTAACAAAGTTTTGAAAACTATGCTGCGTAGGATGGTTGGATATCACAAATCCAACTGGAATTTTACTCTTTTTTCCGCATTGTGGGCTTATAGGAATTCAGTTAAAATAGCAACTAGTTTCACGCCTTTTCGGTTGGTTTATGGACTAGAAGTTGTCCTTCCTGTCGAATGTCAAATCCCATCGCTCAAACTTGTAGTAGAACTTATCCTGAACACTTCCACTGAAGAGGAATAACTTTTGTACTTGACAAACCTTGATGAAAATAGAAGAGATGTGTCATTGGCTCATGAGGCACACAAAAAACACGTCAAGGCTCAATACGATAAATCTGTTCAACCTTGTGTCTTTAACGAAGGTGACATGGTTCTGACTTACGATCAGAGACATGACAAGCTAGGGAAGGGGAATTTTGAATCTATGTGGTAAGGTCCCTTTATTGTTAGTAAAGTTTTAGATAAAGGGGCCTACGAGCTTGTAGACTACGATGGGATACCTTTCGGGAAGCCTCACAATGGTTTGTACCTGAAGAGGTACTATGCTTGAAGTCATTTATGTATGGTTCCTTGTATATATGTATATTGTTTGACTTTTTGGTGTGTTTTTGGCTTTTCAATATGGTTTTGATTTTTTTGTCAATATTTTTTATACCATGTTTTGGTTATGCAGATCAGATGGATTTTTATGGTTTTGTTGATGGTGCTTGTTGTCATACCTTGAAAATCACTTTAGTTGCTTGGGTTTTGTATTCCCCAGCACATGACTTAGTCAGTTCAGGAGCGGTTTCTATTGGTTCGGATACCAACAACATCGTCGAGTATCAAGCAGTGATAGGTTTGTTGACCAAGGATGCATCTCAGGACATTCATGACTTGGTAGTATTCGTGGACTCACAGCTAGTGGTTTATCATTTAAACCACGTTTATACCATCAGAAACCCTACACTTCTTTGTATTTTTCAAAGAGTGCATATATTAGAAAGGTCATTTGAATCAATCACTTATAGGCACATTCCTAGGTCTTATAACACGATTGTCGACTCATTGGAAAACTACATTTTAGAATGGTATATTTCCCATACATAACTTTCATAAATAAAGCATGGTCCATTGTAAAATAAAATAAACAGTAAAAGACACATAAAAACTCATGTAAGTATCATTTTCCATTTTAACACATATAAACACCGTAAATAAGTCTGTATATATATATATATATATATATATATATAAAGAGTGTTTTACAAAATATGGTCACGAGACCCTCACTGAAGCACTCTGGCTTTAAGATATACAAAAATGGTGAAAATCTTGAAGCTATATAGATTTCAGTGTATGCATCATGTATAACATCTAGTGGTGCTCATGATAGCACATGATAGCCCTAGCTACCCTCTGTAGCAGGCGGTTGAATCAACCTGACACTCCAGCTGTGTGTCTTTGGTACCTCCTGGGGAGGTCATGAACAGAAGCATATGGAATGTCTAGATTCAACCAGTTGAGGTTATCCTCTAACTCAGTTAACTAATTGTCCCCTATATGAACGAAGCGGGCCCCTGCTCGTCTAGCAATTGGGGAAGATCCCCCAGGTCGTGCATCTCCAACATCTGCATGAAAACATTAGCTCTCGTCATCATTCATAAAAATTATAAAACATGGAAATGAAAAAAAATAATCAAAGTCTTGAGTAGTCTTCTTAGCAATATCACCCCATTGGGCACCTACTGGTAGAGGTAGATTAGGGTCCCCCCTAAAGTCAATGCCAGCATACACGTATTCCTCCACCATGAGAAGTTGGTCATCCAACCAATGGAAGAACGCACTCCCATATTTGACCTTGGCCCCACCACCACTGGTGTGAGCCATGATATCTACCCACTGCAGCATGCGAGGGTACCATTCTCTCATCTCCATAAAATTCACTTGAGGTCTCAAAAGGGGAACCCTCTCGAAGAAGAAGGTTTCCAAGATGGTCCCATAGCCAAACTTTTTTAACTCTCGCTGCTGACACTTAGTCAGTTGATCCTTAAACACACTCAGTAGAGCCTCGACCCAGTTATAGACTATGGACACCATAGCCTACAAGGTGTAAAGCATATGGGCTCAGGAATCCTGGTGAGCCCCTTGGCTCCCTACAACCCTATGCATGGGAAAAAGCACAGTCTAGAGAGGCAAATCCATCACCTCCTTAATGGGAATCTTTTTCCTAAACATATGAGTGCTTGGAAAACAATGGCAATCTATCATTCCTTGTGTTGTTATGTCTCCTCCCCAAGGACCCATCAGTCATATGTGCTCACCTTGCCTAGATAGTCCGGTAAGGAAGTAGATATCCTCTATCTCCACTGTAAGAATGTGAGCACCCACCTCAAAATATTGCTTCTCAGGATTCCACATCCTCAAAATGTACTCCATAAATCTCACATGAGACTTCATACTCGAGACATGGAATAACTTTAGGAGCCCATAACCCCATAATGAATCTATAGAAGCGGCATCTGCCCTAGCTCTAACATCATCATCCTCGTGTTTTCTTTCTTTCCAAACCACCATTTTGACTGAGATGACCTGCCAAAAACAAAAATTGGAGTATTAGAACATATAATCAACATTTAAAAATACTTCAAAAGCCCTAATTTGGCCTCACCAT
Organism: Pseudotsuga menziesii; assembly: GCA_001517045.1. NCBI lineage: Eukaryota > Viridiplantae > Streptophyta > Pinopsida > Pinales > Pinaceae > Pseudotsuga > Pseudotsuga menziesii. Next base: position 33,608 of record LPNX010041672.1, read on the forward strand.
TCATCTCTTGGGCGCACTCTGCGGCACTGCTTCTGTCTCATAGGGACAGAGAGATGCCACCACCTGTTTAGGCATAAAAACACAGTTTTCCACGAGCACCACCTTTCCCACAAAGGGAAAGCGCATTACCCAAAATACGATTTTTACCCTTGGGTAAAAACCCCCAAAACTCTATGAAATGTGCTTGGAAAAGAAAAAATCGACCATGAAAATGTTGAGGATGGTTGTAGCTCTTACCTGGAATAGACGGATCAAAAATTGGATGGGTAATGGCTCTGAAATATTCACCACAAATCTGCACACAATTGCTCCAAGTATCTCTCCAAACCTAGTAAATAGTAAAATGAAATGTTTTTACTATTACTTTGGATTTTATATGAGATATTTTAGGGTTTTATGGTATTAATTTAATATTTTTAATTCTTTCATTAAAAAATGCCCTCTTCTATAATCATGAAAATTCAATTTTAATATTTTTTGGAAAGTTAATGGCCTTTCAAAATGTTTTTGCAAGGATGAAAATAAAACAATATTGACTATGGGTAAGTTAAGTTTGTTTTTTACGTTTTCATACTTCCATAAAATCGAAAAAAATCATCAAGCGCTAATTTCAACATTTTGGTCGTTCTCTTTAAACCTAGTACCAAAGTTTTGAGTCATTTTCAATTCTTTTCAAGCTTGTTAAACCCACTCATCGTGAAAAGAAACCCTAATGGAGTCTTCTTTAAACTATTTTCTGGCTCCTTAAACATGAAAATATTGTCAACTAAACTTGTCTTCTTCATGCTTCGTGTCACCCGATGTTCAAAGGAAAATTGAGAGTTTACTTTTGCAGTCAAAATAGCCTTTGTTTTAGTACATTTTGAGTTGGTCCTATGGTTACATCATACTCAAAATTTCAGAAATTTGTTCCCAGCTTCTTGTCGTCGATGTAGGATTCATCATGGCCCTCCTTCGATGAGACTATTCCTGTCGACATCAGATCATCATCCAGGAATTATTCTTAGAAACAAAAAGATAGTACCTTGAGATATGTATGCATTAATGACAGATTCTCTCACTCTCAACATAGGTTGACATCATTGACCTTTAATCGAAAGATTCAATTGAGTGTTCGACATCAAATCATCTATTTACACTTAGGAGATTGTACTAGGGTACATTGGGAATCATTGACATCGATGGTGATCTCCCTCGCACTTGTTAACGGTTCTCATCATTGACTTCTAATCAAGTGGTGTCTACCATTTTCGACATCAAAACATTGTAATCACATGGATAGAATCGTACTTTGTGGAAGATGAGAAAAATACCTTGGGTAATTATTAAGCGCTCATTGCTTTCCCTAGGTTACGATGGATTATTTTGTATAAGTCCTAGCATGGATCCACATTTGTATGGTCATGGATGTGCTCAAATTTGTGTTTGTTTGACATAGATCTACATTGTATGTCTAGTAGCTATGTCCAAGTTTGAGTCTTCTTCACATGGATCTACGTTGTATTCTAGTAGCCATGTTTATTCATTTCCCTCATGGATATGTCTTGTAATGGTCTGCAACCATGATGAGGAATCATTTGGATATGAGTCAAAAAGTATTGATGTATTGCATAAACCTGGTCGATGATGGTCTTCAATCAAGCGATTTCTTGCAGCCTCGAAGTGATAACTTGCTCTTTCAAAGCTCTCACCTATCATATCCCTCTATCCTCATTCTTTGGGGGGGAATTCTGTTACACATAAATCTCATTACCATCATGTGTTGAGGCAAAAAACATCAGAAGTTTCCCTCAATTCCCAAACTGTGTAGTTGGACATTTTCCCAGACTCCTATTTTCCATATTTGAGTCTAGCACCGTCTTTTCCTTTAATGCAAAAAGTGTTACCCTCTTCAGTAACGCCCATTATCTCTTGACAATAAGCGGTGCCAATGCCTATGCCCCTTGATCAAAGAGCAGTTCCACTCGGGTAGCGCTCCATCTACATAGAGGAAAAGTGGTGCTCAAGTTTAAAAGAGAAGACTCATGAAGCTTCTCAAAGGAATACTTCATGACACCCTCATCCCTACTCCTGTGGACCACCTAGACTTGAGATCCCCCTTATTAGGATCTCCCTTCCACCTCATAGACCATTTTCTCAACCATCCCTATCCTCCCAAGGCCTATAAAACCTAGCTCATTCCCCATGGTTGAGAGAGAGAAAAGTTATGATGTTGCACTGATATTCTGGCCAAATCTAGGGTGAGCATAGAAGGAGCAAGTTGGAGATTTTGAGGAAGAGGCATGGCATGTGAAGTAGCATCACAACACTAAGGAAATGGTTGTAATATTTCTTCTTAATTTTAATGCAAAGATGGTTCCTTTCCCATAAAATGTATTATGTTACAATCATTCATTTTATTATTGGATTCCTTAGTCACTAATACAGAACTGTAGACTATGTTATGGTACTTTTGATCTTGCATGTTTGTTTGATGTGTTTGTGTAGGTACATACATAGAGATTCAACACCATAGGAGACAACTACATCAAACTACAGAATAGCTAAAGGATTCATTCCAGATATCTGCAAGCTCTAGGGGAAGTCTTCCATCCTTGTTATCACTCATTAATTTGTTCTAGATCTAAACCATTCAGGCCTACAGAAATAGCTCTTGTCTACAAGAGGTGCGATGTTTATAGCAACAATAGACTTGTTGTAAAGGGTTTTGCACAAAATAAAGGTATAGACTTTGATGAAATATTTTCTCATGTTGTTAAAATGATTTCAATTAGGACTATTTTAAGTCTAGTGGTGGTAGAAGATTTGTATCTTGAACAGTTAGATGTAAAAACAGCGTTTCTCCGTGGGGATTTGGAGGAAGAGATTTATATGCAGAAACCACATGGGTATGAGGTCAAAGGGAAGGAGAATTTGGTTTGTAGGTTTAAAAAGAGCTTGTATGGCCTGAAACAAGCTCCAAGGTAGTGGTATTTAAAATTTTACAATTTTATGACAGAATAAGGTTATAGTAGATGACATCCTAACCACTATGTTTATTTCAAGAGGATACATAATGGAAGATATATTATCTTGTTATTGCATGTGGATGGTGTGCTTGTTGTAGGGCCTAAGATGCAGGATATAAATGTGCTCAAAAGAAAACTAGCTAAATCATTTGCAATGAAGTATTTGGCTGCTGCAAAGAAAATTATTGGTGTGAGAATAACAAGAGACAAGAAAAATCGCAAATTGACATTGTATTAAGGTGAGTACATAGAAAAGGTGTTGGAGAGGTTTATAATGAAGAATGCAAAACCAGTTAGTACACCTTTGGCCATCCATTTCAAAATAAGTAAGGATATGAGACACAGGATGAGATAGAATACATGTCCAAGGTTCCATGCTCATCGGTAGTTGGAATCTTGATGTATTCCATGGTGTGCACAAGAAAATATATTTCACATGCAATAAAAGTTGTGAACAAATATATGAACAATCCATGTAAAGAGCATTGGAAAGAAGTATAGTGAATTCTCAAGTATTTGAGAGGCTCCACTTCTCATGCATTATGTTTTGGAGTTTCAGACATTGTTCTACAGGGATATGTCAATGCAGATATGGCATGTGATAAAGACAGCAGAAGAAACACCACAGGGTATATTTTTACTGTATGTGGAACAACAGTAAGCTAGATTTCTAAACTGCAAAAGGTTGTTTCACTTTCAACAATAGAAGTAGAGTATGTTGCTGCTACAAAGGCTAGTAAAGAGATGATTTGGTTGCAGAGGTTCATGGAGGAATTGGTTAAGAAGAAAAAGAATAGAAGGTTGTACAGTGACATATAGAGTTCCATTCATCTTGCAGAGAACTCAAATTTTTATTCGAATACTAAACATATACAACTCAATTACCATTTCATAAGATATATTCTGGAAGATGAACTGTTAAAGTTGGAAAAGATACATACTAGTCAGAATCTTGTAGACATGTTGAAAAAGGTAGTAACTAGAGAGAAACTGAGTTTTTTCTCAGTTTCAGTTGGCCTTAAATCATGAAGGTGAAGAAGAGAAGTTTTCTAATTCCAAGGTTCAGAGCATAGTCCAGCAAGTGCAGCATCAGTGGAGTTGTTGTGATCAGCCTCCACGTGGGATATTGTTGGTTTTGGAGCCTTCTCTTCTATATTCAGAGATGTTATTGTCCAGTCATGTTTGTACCCCAGTTTTACTATACACTTGTCCCAGCAAGGGGGTGGGGATATCGTCCCCCCAATGGAGGTCAATGGGGCTAGCGGGACCTCAATGGGGTTCGGGAGAGAAACCCCTCAAAGAAATTTTTGGGATGTTTGTTGGACAACAATTTACATGCCCGTGGTATTGGGTGACTCGTGGTATTTTCCCATGGTAATTCCCCTATAAAAGGAAAGCATTGTAATATGGTTATGTATTATATTGTAGCATTGTAAAATCGATCTCTGTGATTGTGAGAGAGAGAAGAGGAACTGCAGCGGGGTTGTTGCAAGTTGTATCCCTTCATTTTGTTGGATGGTATAATAATAAAGGACTAGAAATTTTTCTGTGGATGTAGCCCATCTTGGGTGAACCACGTTATATGTGTGTCTCTATTTTAATGTGTTTTAATATTTGCATCATGTTTATTATTTATTGTTATTTCTATGTGATCCTATTTTTCTAACAAGATCTCCCAAAAACGTTTTGGGAAGTTGTTTACAACTCAAATTATCTCCTAAACCTTGTACCAAATCAAGCAGTCACTGACATGACACCAATTGAGAAATGGAATGGTAGGAATCCCTCTATCAAACACCTCAAAATATTTGGATGCATTGCTTGGGTGCATATCTGTGATAACTGTAGAAAGAAACTAGATGCAAAGAGTCTTGTTTGCATCATGATGGTATACTCTAATGAGTTGAAAGCCTATAAATTGTTTGATCATGTAAAAAAATAGATCATCTTAAGCATAAATGTGATCTTTGATGAGAAGAATTCAGGTCATAAGATATTGAATTCCTCCATTGGTGTATTGAACAGTGATCCATTTGACATTATTGATGAATATGGAATGACTATGTCCATTGATGGGATTCCAACTAGACTAATGAATTATTCTCTTGAGAATGGGCCTACTATGACTGTTGAAGATGGAATTCTGACATCCTTGACTCACACAATTGATGATACCCAACCTAAATCAACGAAGAATTTCTTACCTCAGTGTTCTGTTAAGATGGTTGAATTTGTGGGATTGGATTATGCATTGGTCGGCAGACTCGCAATTAAAAACAATGTGGTGGTGGTGTTATAATGGCATGTGTTATTGACACCTTTGATCCTGATACATATGTTGATGCTCGGAGAGTACCAAAATGGGAAACTACTATGAATATTGAAATTTATTCCTTATAGAAGAATCAAACATGGGAACTTGTCCCTTGACATCAAGTAAATAATGTTGTGAAATTTTGATGGGTCTATAGGACCAAGTTTACTTTCGACAGTGTTTTTGAATGCCACAAGTCTCATTTGGTCACTAAGGGCTTCTCTCTGTTAAGTTTTATTTTAATTTTTTAGATGATAACTTAAAGCAATATTTACTAGTAGGATCATTGAAGGATCAACAAGCACAGAAACACAAAAAACACAAATATTTTCCTCAAGGAAACCACAAGGGAGAAAACCCCACAATACTTCCTTAGTATAGAACTCAACTAGAGAAGTGTAAAACCCAGACATGTAACACCCCGGTTTTGACCCCGTGGTATTAAATTTCTTATGATGTAAATATTGTATTACATCATGGTGTGGAGCTCAAGGCAAAGACCCCGCCATGGGTTTAGTGTTTTATGTTTCGGCAATTAAAATCGATGCTGAGAGTTTATGTGCTAGCTAGGAAAAATGTTTTTTGAGACACCATGTAAAATGCAAATTAATAAAAATACCACAACTAACTATGCGTCGCAACGTTAAAGAGATGGGGGCATGATTTCACAAGGAATAGGGGGGGTAATCAAACCCTTCAGCCAATGGGGAAAACTCATCAAGTAGTCAACCACCCATTTTTTCCTTTTGTGCCCAGTCATTAGAAGTGGTTGGGGAATTTATTTCCTTGGGATGGGAAAGGTATGGAAGTCAAATTCGAATTTGGTAAGCCACCCATTTTTGGAAAATGTGTTTTTGACTTGCGGGGCAAGTAAATGCTTGGAAATGCGAGCCCAAGCCATTATTCACCCATGACTTTCATTTTCACCCATCCTCATGGAGTTTTGGCTCTCTCACACAGCACAAAGGTGACTAAGCTCTCTCTCCCCCTCACAATTTGATGTTGTTTCTTCACTTCTCCATGCCCAGAATTTGTTTTTTGTGTTGTCAGACGAATGGGAAGAAAGGAGCCATGATTTTGGGATCTGAGAAGGCCGTTTTTTCCACTCTGAGCAAGCTGGGAGCTTCTCTCACGTTTTTCTGCATTTTTCCTATTTTCTCCAAGATAGGAAACTCGTTTTTGGGTTGCCGACGAATTAGATAAGAAACCCCTAGAAGTTTTTAAAAATCGAATTGCTGTCAGAGATATGTTTTCCCCATTTTACTTGGACGTTTGTGGTTGCAAGCTCTGTTTTTGGTAATTCCCAGCGGATGGGAGAATAAATCCACGATCTGAGAGTTTGATGAGGCCGTTTTTACCTCTAGGAAGCCCAAGAATGTTTCCTAAAAACGTATTTGCTTATGCAGGGTTTTTTTCCCCTCATCCATTTTGTTTTGGTTGCCCATAAATTTTTTGTACATATCCGGCAGTTGGGTGTGGTTTTGTTTGATCAATTGGATGACTATGTTTGATGTATGGATTGGCTTGGATGAGTAAGTCCAAGGACCCCTCCATTTTATTGGCTTGTTTCCTTAACAGTCTATGAAACCCAATGGTGTGTTGGCTTGACTGTGAACATATGTTTTGGCTATGTGTGAGCCTATTGTTCCCTAGTGCCTTTTGGAATCATGCCCAGCTCAAGGGTGGAAGTGATGTTGAGATGTTAATGAGCACACTGGCCTATGGTTAGGTGGAATGTTGTAGGGATGTAGCTAGTTGTGGGCCAGCTTCTTTCAAGATAAGCATTCTTGTGCTTAATCTCTGCAAACTATTGGTTTTATGAATTAATATGAACATGTTGAATGTTTGAATGTTTGGACGAATGAATTTTGCTTCCGCTGTAGAATGAATTATGCATATGTGTATATATTTATGTTCAATGCATTTTATTTATTATGTTTTTATGTTCATGGGGCTATTTTTCTCGTTTGACAGAAGCAGTGTGTTTGTCGTGTATTCTCCATCGTTGGTATGAGGGGCGAGGACGTGACAAGACAATTGATTCTCTCTTCTTTCTAGCACACTTTTTCTTCTCTCTCTTGCAAACTTGCTTGAGTGAGTGTGTACAAATGAAGGGGAGCACCTCCCTATTTATATTTTTCACTTGACTTTAATTGGGACCTAACAGGGCCGACTTGTCTAACAAGACATAAAAAATAACATTTATTATAATGGCACTTGGGTACTATTGACCCGACTTACATATGGAGGTTTACATTGATTCTTTCAATGACTCTTACATGAACAAACTCATCTCCTGATGGAGGAATACAAAAAATACATCTGGAATATCTTCCGAAGTTACAATATTTTAACACTCCCCCTTAACTAGGAAGGTATTCAACCAAGGTAGAAACTACTACCACTATCGTACATCTATGTGGTGAGTCTCTATATGTCATAGGAATTTTTGGAACACCATCATGCATCTTCATCATCGATCTCAGCTGGATCATATTCTGCAACCTCAGTATGTAAATACTGAATTATCTTTTATGTGTACTAGATCATCTTTTTTCTCATCAGTATGTCGGATACTGAATCATCTTCTACAACATCAGTATGTGGATACTTAATCATCTTCTGCATATACTGTATCATCTTCTGCAACATCAATATGTGAATACTAAATCATCGTCTTCCAACATCAATATGTAGATACTGAAACATCATTTTCAACATCAATATGTAAATACTGAAACATCATCTGCAATATCAGTATGTAAATACTGAGACATCATCTACAACATTAGAATATAAATATTGAAACACTAATAACAACATCATTATCATGTTAGTGCTAAAAACAACATCACCAATAAATGTTAGATCATCATCTGCATCACCAGCATAGAGATGCTAGAACATCATCATCATCAACATAAAAATATTGAAACAACACCATCATCATTAGTATAGAAATATTGAAATAAACTCTTTAATAGTCACCACAACAATCATCAGTATGAAAATACTAAACTAGCTACATCAGTATAAGAATACTAAAACTATCTTAGTAATCATCTCAACAATCATCGGTATAGCAATATTGAACTTGCTATATCAGTATAGGAATATGGAAACTATCTAAGCAATCATCTCAACAGTCATCCCAATAATCATCAGTATAACAATATTGAAACCACATCTTTCCCACTAACTATCTCAAAGCAGTAACTTGGTGAGTTCTCTGGTAGATCCATCCGAGAATTTTGTCTAACTTACTAACCCTTTCGAGTCAACAATCCTAGTCAGATAGATGGTTCTTCCTGGGGACCAACAAGTCTTGTTATGGCTTACTAACCCACTTGGGTTAAACTGGTCTAGCCATACATACTAATCACCCTAGGATCAATAGGCCTCGTCTAACTTACTAACCCTTTTGGGTCAACCATCCTAGCCAAACTTACCCTACTCTAGGTTGAGCTACCACCACTGCATCCTTCTACCATCTATAGTCAATCCCTCTCAAGAGAGAGGTTCTTTCGGACTACACCAATATTGTCTCGACAGTATTCAAACTTTACATGAGACAGAGGCTTAGTCAACACATATGCCACTTGTTCCTCTGTAGGAACATACTTGAGATTTACAGGTCCCTTCTGAACCATATCCCGGATGTAATGATATCTAACTTTGACATGTTTTTTTCTTGCCATGAAATACCGGATTTTCTGTCATCGTAATACATCTCTGATTATGACAAAAGATATCAGTAACATCTATATCTGCATCAATTAAACCTGCCAACATCTTGTGAAGCCATACTACTTCGCTACAAGTTGAACATGATGCAATGTATTTAGCTTATGTCGTGCTAAGTGCAATACTGGTCTTCTTTATACTAAACCATGAGATCATGCATGATCCCAAACTAAAACAACATCCTAAAGTACTATTTCTATATTTGGCACTTCCTACCCAATATGAATATGTAAATCCATGTAATCTGATCTCACCATTTGAGTCATATCTGATACCATAGTCTAAAGTCCCCTTTAGATACCTCGTCACATTTTTTTCTCCAACTAGGTGAATATGTTTGGGATTCACCATATATTGACTTAGGGTGTTTACAACAAAACATATATCTGGTCTTGTATTGGTTAAGTACATTAGAGAACCAATAAATTGTATGTATAAGGTGGCATCTACTGCTTCTGAAGTATCATCATTCAATAGATTCAAATTTGTTGTCATTAGAGTAGTCATAGCCTTGCAATCTATCATTCAAAATATATTAAGGATTTCTACTTCAAATTTTCCTTTGTTTAGGAAAATCTCTTCTAGATACAGCCATACTTCAAGACCTAGAAAATAACGCATCATTCCAAGGTCTTTCATATCAAATTCTGCAGCAAGCTTCTTCTTACATTCGTTGATGGGATTATCTTCACCTGTTAAGAATGGATAATATAAATATAGTAGTAATATCATAAGTCCATCACCCTCAACTTTATAGTATAGGTTGGAAACTGCTTTACTTTTGGTGAAGCCTAATCTCATTAGGAATTCATCGATTCTCCATACCATGCTATGGGTTCTTGCTTTAACCCATACAATGCCTTCTTGAGTTTACATACATGAGATTCTTGATCATTAGTCTCAAAACCTTGTGGTTGTTCGATATATACTTCCTCTATCAATCCATTTAGAAAGGATTTCTTTACATCCATTTGATGTAACTTCCACTTCATATCAGATGCCAAGGCAATGAAGGTTTTGATTGAGGTGTAACTAGATACTAGTGCAAAGGTCTCCTCATATTTGATTCCTTCCTTCTAGGAGAATCTGTGAACTATGAATCTTTCCTTGTACTTCTCTATACTACCATCTGTTGAGTGCTTAGTTTTGAATATCCATTTCGAGGATACAACTGGCTTGTCTTTTGGTCTTGGTAGCATTTCCCATACATCATTATTTATAATGGATTGGTATCCCTTGACCATTGCATCAACCCAATTATTTTGCTTTATTGCTTCTTCAAAACATGTTGGTTCTTTATCAACTATATTACACATCAAAGCTACATAACTAGGTTATGGCTTTGGCTTCTTTCTTTCTTTGATGGTTCCTTCTGGGACACCATGTCTTTTTGCTTCTTCGATTACTTCACGATCTTAGGTAGGTCTTCTCTTTCATGAGATAATTCACTAGGAAATTCTTCAGGTCTTTGAAATTCTATCATATCATCATCTTCAAGCATATGATCTTCTTCTTCATTCCTAACCGGTTTAGGACCTTCTGTAGCTCTGGGAGTTTCATGCTCCTCTTCATATTCCTTGTCTTTATTTGATTTTCTGAAGGTTGTATCTTTGTCAAAGGTAAAATATCTGGTTAATTCAATTTGACGATATCATGGGATATAGATTCGATAAGCTTTTGATTGCTCACTATATCCTACAAACAATTCCTTCTTTCCTGAAGGATCTAACTTTGACCTTTTCTCCTTGGGAATATGTATGTATATCGGACAACCAAATATCTTTAGGTGACTTACTTCAGGATTTTCTTCGGTAAACCTCTCTTATGGACTCTTATTCCCAAGGGAACTGTGGGAGATTCTATTATGTACATATATTGTTGTTATGGTTGCTTGTGCCCATAGGTACATAAGTCGATCTTGATTATGTATCATAGCTTTCACATCTTCCATGATAGATCTATCCTTTCATTCTAACACATCATTTTGTTGTGGATTATAGGGAATGGTGAGCTACCTCTTAATCCCAACTTCTTTGCAATACTCATTGAATTCACTTGATGTGAACCCTCCTCCATTATCTGACCTCAATGTCTTGATCCTCTTTTCAGAGAGGTTTTCTACCAGGGCCTTAAACTCTTTGAACCTTTCAAACACTTAATCCTTCTTTTTCAAGAAATATATCCAAGTCTTGTGGGAGTAATCATCAATAAAAGGAATCATATTAAACATACCCACTTAATGAATTAGTTTGCATTGGACCACATATATATGAATGGATAATATCTAAGATCCTTTTTGCTTTGTTTTCACTTTTTGGATAAGGGTTCTTAGTATTCTTTCCTTGTGCACATCCTTTGCACACTTCTTCATGATCTATCTAAATATTTGGTAAAGTAGTCACAAGCTCACAATTGGAAATGCTTTGTAGTGTATATGAGAAAGCCTTATGTGCCATAGATCACATGGGCTTATGGTGTTAGTCATTAATGTTGAATCTACTTGTCCCTTTAATCTATAGAGTCCTCCTTCTTCAACTCCAATTACTACTGCATCATCTATGGTTTTTCCTTTTGTCCATGTGAGAAATTATCCATCCACAAAAGTAACTCTAAACCCTTTCTTATCTAAGGTTGAGATAGAAAGAAGGTTCTTCTTTAGTCCTGGGAGATATAGGACATCCTTCATATTCATGGAATTTCCAGAGTCCAACTTGTAGGAGGATTCTCCCATTCCTTTGATGGTATATTGGTAAAAATCTACAAGCATTACGTTGTGTGGGGATTCCTTTTGTACAAGACATGAGAGTGAGTCCTTGTAACCTATCATGTGCTTGGAGGAACCACTATCTACTAGTCGGGTTTCATTCCCTGGTGAGAATGAACCTGTGAGTGCATATATCAAGACATATTTTTCATAGGATTCTTCATCCTCCTTAGCTTTCTCTTCATCTTCTTAATCATTGCCTTTAGAAGCATGGTCCTAAGATCTTTTCTTCTTTTTGACTCATTATGCTTTCATGAGACAGTTTATATCAATGTCTCCCATATTATGACAAGTGAAGCATTCATAATTTGAGAAGTCTTTCTTGGACTTCTCAAACCCTTGAGCCTTTCTAGGAGGATGGCCATAACTCTTTATCTTGTTTTTTCCTTTGGTATGGACTGCCAAGTCTTGATCCTCATTTTCATTTAGCTTTTCTTCTCTGGCTACTATTCTTTCTTATTCTTGAACACATTATTCCCATAACTCTCGAAACTTGGTTAGTCTTCTTCTTGAACAGATTCCTCGGTTAAAGGATTCCCAATCTCTTGGAAGACCATTCAAGGTGGTCATTACAAATTATGCTTCTTTAACCATATCACCAATAGCTTCCAACTGCTCCTTGTTTTGAGATACTCTTGTAAAATAAGATTGCATAGTTTATGACTTTTAAGCCCTTACACTTTTGAGGTGATTCCTCAAGGTCATCTTTCTATTGATGTTTCTTCCTTCAAATAGGTCGGATAGAGAATCAAACATTTCTTTTGGTGTCTCCCTTAAGGATACTTGAGGAATCAAGTTATCTTTGATGGAGTCATCTATGATCCTTTTATCCTTGATCATATCCTTCTTATATTTGGACTTAGCTTCAGCTTCTTCTGGTTCTACAACTTCCTCCTTTATAAATCCTTCTATATCATTTTCTTCTAGGATGAGCATGATCTGATACTTCCATGCTCTGAAGTTTTCAGCACCTTCAAGCTTGTTATATATCTTGGTATTCTTTGTCATCTTAAAATAATGAGAACTTAAAATGGAATTAGAAGGAGTATTACTTGAACTAGGTTTTGATGCAGAAACCCTAATTTTTTAGTTAGGATCATTGGTATGGCTGACTAATGGAAAATATGCACCTTCCTAATTCGAGCTAGACTGTATATTTCTTTTTCTGAGATTAATGATGGAGTATCAGGAAAACAAAATCCCTAGTTTTTCTCGGCAATAGTGTTTGGTCCAAAACTGAAACTTCTTGGAATTCAATTATGTTTCCACAAAAATATGCAGCCTTCTGGGGCGAGTTGATTGAGCCCTGTTTTCAGGTTGATCTATTGAGGGATTTGTTCGGAGTAACAAACCCTATTTGTGCAGTGTCTCCTTTCAAGGTGGCTCTGATACCATGTTAAGTTTTCTTTTAATTGCTTAGATGATATCTTAAAACAATATTTACTAGTAGGATCACTGAAAGATAAACAAGCACATAAACACAAAGAAAATAGATTTTTCTTGGGGAAACCATCAGGGAGAAAACCCCACAAAACTTACCCATTATAGAACTCAACCAGAGTAGTGTAAAACCCATACAACTGCTTCTCTCTTCTTTATGGCACACTTGTTATTCTCTCTCTTGCAAACTTCCTTGATTGAGTGTGTACAAATGAAGGGGAGGGCCTCCCTATTTATATTTGTCACTTGAATTGACTTAGGAACTAATAGGGTCGACTTGTTTAACTGACTGGGTCAACTTGTCTAGCAAGACATCTAAAATAACATTTATTATAATGACACTTGGGTACTATTGACCCCGATTACATCTGAAGGTTTACATTGGTTCTTTCAATGACTCTTACATGACCAAACGCATATCCTGGAGGAGGAATACAAACAATACATCTGGAATATCTTCCAAAGTTACAATATTTTAACACTCTCAATAAGAAGGCATCGACTACATTGAAACCTCTGCCCCTATTACAAAGATGAATTCTATCATACTGATACTTTCCCTTATTTCTCGTTTTGGATGGGAGATTCATCAAATGGATGTTAAAAATGTTTTTCTCCATGAATATCTAACTGAAGAAATCTATATGGAGAAACCTTCCAATTTTGTGACAAATTCTGGTCTTGTTTATTGACTGAACAAGTCGTTGTATTGCTTGAAATAAGCACCCCGTGCTTGGTATGAGAAGATTGATCATTTCCTTGTCAATCTTGGATTTAAACATTGTGAATATTATCACAGTATTTATGTATTGCATGTTCATGATGATACTTTAATTGTGGAATTGTATGTTAATGATTTAGTCATAACTAGAAATAATGTTAATCTAATTTTGGGTTTGAAGAAACAACTTACCTTTGAAATGATCGACCTTGGTCCCTTGCATTTCTTTCTTAGCATTCAAATTTTGCAAATGATTGATGGTATATGTCTCTATTGGCCTAAATATGACTTGGATCTCTTAAAACATTTCAAGATGGATGATTGTAAGTCATGTGTCACATATTATTAGTCAGGAGTGAAGTTGTCAAAATACTTCGACTCTTCATGAGTCGACGCCACTCTTTATTGACAGTTGATTGGTATCTCGATTTACTTAACTCACAATTGGTCGGATCTCCCCTTTGTTGTTAGTTTGTTTTATTGGTTCATGTAGGATCCTCGAGAAAGCCACTGGAAGGATTAAAAGAGGATTGTTTGCTACATTAAGGGCACTTATCAGTATGGTATTAAATATTGCTGCAGTACATAACCATTAGTCAAGTAGATTGATTTTGACTGGGGAAGAAACCATGACAACTGAAATTCCACTTCCAGCTATGTGTTTCAACTAAGTTTTGGACCCTTGGTCTAGTCATGTAAGAAGCAGAAGGTAGTCTCCCTTTCAATTAAAAAATTTGAGTATCGTGGTTTTGTCAATGCAAGTATAGAGGCAGTTTGGATTCACTAGCTTCTCTATGAGCTTGGGTTTCCTGTTTATGCCTCGAATGTTTTTTACTATGATAATCAGGGTGATATTCAAGTTGTTGATAATCTTGTTTCCCATATCAAGATGATGCATGTTGAACTTCATGTTCATTATTTGAGATAGTTGGTATAGGAGAATGTTGTATCGCTTCTTTATTGTGGAACAAATGATTAGGTTGTTGATAACTTTACAATTTTTTTATTAGAACATAAGTTTGTGAAACTCTGGGCTATGATTAGGCTTCAAGAAGCTGCAATTATGGGGTGGTGTTCAGAGCAAGTAATTTCACCTCCGGAATCTCGAAAGTGTTGTGTTGATGAGGGGTGTTGGAACCTAAATCCTTGGTGGTTCATCACACTTCTATATCTTCTGGACACAATCACTCGTTAGAAGACATGTGACTAGTATAGCAATCGATTGTAAGCCGAACTAAGTAAGATGAAGTGACGACTAAATGGTCGAAAAGATTATGGTTGGAACGACCACAACATCCAACTAAAATTTGGGACGTTGCAGATTTTGTGGAAACGATTAGGACCAACAACGCTTATTTGTGGACCATATCCTCCTTACTTCTAGGAAGTTACTTATATATGGAAACTATAAAAAGGAGACCCTATGGGTTGTCTAACAACATGTTTTGAGATGTCTTTCATACTCATTATTCATTGTAATTTTATGATCATGATGTGCTATGCTTAAGTGCTATAACGATGTCTTTAGACACCACCTCTCTTGGAATATTTTTCATTTTTGCTATTTTATTTTATGTTCAATAGTTTGAGGTTAAGAGGTTCTCCAACAACATAAAGTTCAAGAGAATGCAACATAGAAAATGATGCAAATTCGTGTATTTGGTTTCTCATGACGTGATTCTCATCTTAGATTCCTGCACCATATCAAGGATGATTTTAAGGAACCATACTTATTTAAAAGTATATAAATGTTGGCGAATCTTACCAATTCTTAAAACACCAACTATAAAATGTTTGGCTATATTTTTCAAAAAATATTTTAATTTCCAAGGATTTATATCATTTGTATAATAAATTGATGATTTTTAGGGTGAAAAAAGTTTACCCCATCAAAATTGGGTGAAACAGGGATTCAAAAATTGCAAAATGACGAATCTTTTTTTTGGAGAAAACCCCCTAAAAATAGCCCATGGGCTAAATTTCGCCCCTAAAATTATCCCTGCTCCATATTTCACTCTTAATGAGTGATATACTTCCATACTTCCTCATACAAATGAGGTTAGTTTCCTTCATTATTTTCAATTGTGGAAAGTGATTAGAGGGGTTACAAAACCATGCTAAACAAAACTTAGCTATGTAAATATACTATGCATTTCTTACCAATCCAATCTATTGGATGCTCCTCTTTATGTTTCATCATATTAATGGAATCTTCCTTAGATAAGTGGTCTTTTTCATGAGCTACCTCTTGGACTATTTTTTTTGGTGTTGTATCTATGTGAGGCATCATTACACCAAGTCTGCCCCAGAAAAAAACATAAAATAATAATTATGATGCCACAAAAGAGAAGTCAACCCAGACAAGAAGTACAAGTTGACCCCACTATAAAGTGAAATGTCAAACATGAAAAATTTAAATAGAAGGACACCTTCCTCATTCTCACCACAAGCAAGTTCGCTCCAACAAGAAGGAAGTTTGCTCAAGCTAGTAAATACTATTTTATGGGGATCACCACCTTTGGAGGAGTTTTACTCTTTTGCTCTTGGGGTCGATCTTCTGATCTATGTGATTGATATTGTATCTGGTTACATGCTAGTATATCGTTTCTTGAATTGATATCTCTATAATAAGGTTGTTGGGTTTTCTCCCTTGTGGTTTCCCAGGATAAATCTCTATCTTTTGTTCTTGTGCTTTGGCTATTCTTTCAGTGGTCCTTATTTATACCCCATTGCAAATAAGATTGAAATTACATTGTTATCTTGAAATCTAACATGGTATCAAAGCAGTGCTGAAGGAAGCCATTGTCAAGAACTAGAGCTTCCTATTTGAGAGACTTCTAACAACATTTTTTTTCTTGAAAATAGCATTGTGGAAATCACCCTAGGAGGGCACATCTTTTTGTGGAAGCATATTCATTTCAAGAACTTTTAGTTTTTACCTAATTTTTGTCAGTACTAGAAACTAGGGATTCCATTTATTTTTTCTTTTGTTCACAGATATGAGAGAAAAAAAGTTTCATCCAACTTGCCCTAGGAGGGAGCATTCATCTATGGAATCATGTTTCTCAAATTCCAAACTTCAATTTTGACCTAGCTTCTAGTAGGGTTTCTAAGTCAAGGTTTAGTTCCAGCTTATAGCCACAACAAATAGTGTGAATGTGGAAGATAGAGTTGATGGGGCTTCCAACTTCAATTCTTTGAAGTCTAGGGTACTTATTATATTGGAGGAAAATGATCTCCTGAAGTTTGTTAATGAGAAGGTACCAGAACTAGAAGAAAAAACAAAGAATAATCAATGGAAAAAAGTGATGCTAAGGAAAGGAGGATTCTGATAGATTCAGTAAAAGATCACTTGATACCTGAGATCTCTCAAAAGAAGAAGGACAATAATGTTTTCAGTGTTTTGAAGAAGTTGTTTGAGAATAGCAACCTCAATCAAGCACTTTCCTTAGGACAACAACTCTCCAATATCAAGATGAGAAGAGTGGATTCGGTTGCATCCTACCTTATGAATATTTTTGAAATAAGTGATCAATTGAGCACCATTGGGGAAACAGTTAAAGATAGAGAACTTATCATGATGACCCTCAATGGCCTTCCCCCTTCTTGGAAACCATTTATTTAGAGTATTAGTGAGCAATCCAAATTTCCCAAATTTGATCGATTATGGGAAGATTGTACACAAGAAGAAACTAGACTTGTAGCTAGATGCAAGTTACATGGCCCTCAACATGAAGAAATCCAAGCCCTTACAGCACATGCTAAGAAAGGAAAAGGTAAGGGAATGAAGAATCGAGGCAAAAAGGATAAAGGTGGAATACCAAGTCCAATTCCATAACAAAAGAAGAAGAAGGTTCTTTCACAAATACAATGCTTCAGATATTAGAAGTATGGTCACTATTGCAAACAGTGACACGAAACAAAGAAAAGAAAGCATCATGCCTCAACTGCTGATGTTGATGAAGACATTCTACAGAAGATATCAAGGAATCGGATTATATAGAATTCTTATTTATTTCTGCTCTCTCGGGTACAGTTCCTACCACTAGTGATACTTGGTTAATAGATAGTGGTGCATATAGACATATGACGTGTTCCAAAGAAAACCTTACAAATTTGGTAGAGAAAGAATCTCATCTACGAGTTGTACTTGGAGATGATGCTAGACATTAGGAAAACTTTGAGGTCTAAAATGGGCCTCATGAGAGGTATAATAAAATGTTATGAGTTAGGCATTTTGTGGAAAAAGTATATTTACAACTCATCGCTTGTCTATCATTTATGTAACTATGATTGAGTTAAATTGAAAAGATGTCTAAAAATACTACTAATAAAAAAATCTTATTTGATATGACTAAAAATAAAAGTACTTTTAATACATAAATGTACTAAACTAAAGTCCTAGTCAAATATTTTAGTTTTAAATTATAAACTTAAATTAAACTTTTATGAATAAGTTAATATATTCTAATATATATTCATTAAAATTAATTCTAGTTTATATTTATTAAATCAATTTTAAACTTATATTCATAATTATAAGTTAAAATTTAATTATATAAATATTAAATAAATTATATACCATATATTAATTTAGTATAGTTTAATTAAAAATTTAATATATGATTTATTTAAATTTAAATTTATATAAATATTTATATACCATAAATATATTATTAAAGATTTTAATGTAAATATTAAAATTTAATACAATATAACATTATATTTAATATTATAATATAAATATTAAAAAATAGTATTAACACATTAAATATAATATAAATCCTAATATAAAATTTAATATTATAAAATAAGTTTGAACACGTGGCATAGGAATTTAATGTAAATATTAAAATTTAATACAACATCATATTTAATATTATAACATTAATATTAAAAAAATAGTTTACCACATTAAATATGATATAAATCGTAATATAAAATTTAATATTATAAAATATGATATAAATCGTAATATAAAATTTAATATTATAAAATAGGTTTGAAGACGTGGCATTGGAATTTATTTATAACAATTTTAATATTGCTTAATAAGTTTAAAGACGTATAGTACTTTTTAATCAGATACCACGAATAGTTTTAATATAATGTATTTTTAATAAGATAGAACGAATAGTTTTAATATAATATACTTTTAAACACGCTCTAAGTTGAATAACAAAGAACTGATTTTTTTCGACTGAAAAACATGCTCCAAGTTATAACATGTGTTTTTCAAGTGAGATATATAATACTTACTTTATATCTAAAGGTACCACTACCTATTCATCATATCTAAAGGTATATATAATTTTTGAATTTTGAATTCAAGTTTTATTTTTGGCATTAATAATATATATTTTATATTTAACTATTATATAAGTAAATATTTTATTTTAAAAATATTGAGTATATAAAAAGTATATTCAAAAGTAATTTAAAATTATTTTTTTATTATAAATATGGTTAAATATGAGTTTGCATCCATTATTGCCCACAGGGGTGTAGGTTGACTGGCAAGTGCCGTGTAAATGAAGGAATGTTGTAAAGGAGGTCTCAAGTTCAAATCTCACCCCGACTTATCCGTGTCCCATGCTTGCGAGCTGTGTGGACTCACTTGGGGTTATAGTGGCAGCCGACGGGAATGGACCCCGTGTCACGCGAGTACCAGAACCGCCCGGTTACCGATTCCCCCAGTACCCTAAAAAAAAATAAAAAAAATTGCATCCATTATTTAGAATTCAACAAATATCTTTAACTCAAGTAATGTCACATCAACCATAAGGGATGATGTCATTCTCTAGAATGTGATTGGTTCTTTTAAGTTGATTTTGATAGCATATTTTTTTGTTTTGAAACTCATTTTAGACCTCAAAATTCCCCTAATGTATATTGTGAAGAGAATTGGGGATACTTCCTTCTAGTTAGATTCTAGTGATACTTTACATTTGAGTGGTGTGTTATTTGTACCTAGGATGAAAATGAACCTTATTTCTATATCAACCTTGGAGGACAAGGGATACAAGGTTGTCTTCTCTGATGGAAAGGTTCTTGCATGGAAGAAGAACTCTAGTATGGATTCATCTCGTGTGATTGGTGTTCAAGAGGAAATCCTATACAAATTGAATGCACAACCAATTTAGGCACTGGTACATGACTCTATCAACTTGAGTGAGTTATGGCATAGAAGAATTGATCACCTACACTATATACATCTTCCATCATTGAGGACAATGGTGACAGGACTCTCAATACTCTATGTAGATCGCGATGGCATTTGCAGAGGATGTGCAATTGGCAACAATTCCAAGGGTTGTTTTCTGAATAGCAACAGTAGGTCCAAGGGAATCTTGGATCTAGTACATTCTGATTTTTAGGACCAATGACAGTTGCTTCCTTGGGTGGATGCTATTATTGTGTGACCTTTATTAATGATTATTCTTGAAAGAATTGGATTTAGTTTCTTAAGTCCAAAGAATCTAAAGAGGTGCTCTGCAGATTCAAGGGATTTAAGGCACAAGTCAAGAACTTGTCAAAAAATAAAATCAAGGTTTTGAGATCAGATAATGGAGGAGAGTGCACCTCCATAGACTTCAATGACTTCTACAAGGAGGGAGGAATTAAAAGGGAGTACATTATTCCTTACAACCCCCAACAAAATGGGGTTGCATGTTGACTCCTCGATGTACTAGGTTGAGTTCTTAACACTTCTCGATGGATAGAGTTATGTCAGAAGATCTTCCGTATGATACAGAGATGTCCAAGACAGTCATTATGCTCGATTAATATCAAGATGTTTTCCAGCATGATGATGCCTCCCTAGCTAAGAGGGAGTGTTGGTGTTGTATCTAAGAGAGGCATCCTCAAACCAAGTCAGCCCCAAAAGAAAACATAAAATAATAAGTATGATGCCATAAAAGAGAATTCAACCTAGACAAGAAGGGTGGGTCGACCCCACTACAAAGTGAAATGTCGAACATGAAAAAGTATTAATAGAAGGGTTCCTTCCTCACTCACCTCAAGCAAGTTCGCTCCAACAAGAAGGAAGTTCGCTCAAGCTAGTAGAAGACTATTTGTGGGGATCACTATCTTTGGAGGAGTTTTACTCTTTTGTTCTTGGGGTCTATCTTCAGATCTATGTGATTGCTATTGTATATGGTTACATTCTCATATATTGTATATTGAACTGATATCTCTATAAGAAGGTTGTTTGGTTTTCTCCGTTGTGGTTTTTTAGGATAAATTTTTGTGTCTTTTATTCTTGTGCTTTGGTTATTTTTTCAGTGATACTTATTTTTATTCCACTGCAAATAAGATTTAAATTATATTTCTATCTTAAAATCTAACAATTGTTGCTTGACCAACTCTTTAATATGCTACCTCTTCCTCTATGGGTGATTACACAACTTCCTTGCAATGATTTGGAGGAAGATATGAATGAAGTTTCTAGCACTTGTTAACCCAATCGCCACTCATATTACAATGAGTGCAATAACTATTTCCCATTTTCTTGGACAGTAAGTCATTATTTCCATTCTCTCGATTTTGAATTGGAAGCTTGGTATACTATAAAAAGAGAACCCACACAAGTTCTCACTTTTGGAGGTCACCTTTAGTAGTTGTTTTTACCTCCATTTCAAAAAGTGGTGTTACTAATAGCACAATTTCTTTTTGGACTAAATTTACAACTTTAATGAAACCCAATCAAGTGCCCTTGCAATCTGTTAAAACTCAACTCAGCTTTCATGTAATTTCATAAATAAATAAAATCACATAAAATCCTATCATTGCTCATGCTTTCACCTTTATGAATAATTTTTTTTTATCATATGTTCATGTGGTTTTCCTAAAACACCCATTTCCTTTCCTAAATCTCATTAGAAAACATTTATTTTTATATAAAAACATTATATTAAATATTATTTTGGTTTTATATTTTAAATTAAATATTTCTCCCACCTCCCATTCACACTCCACTCATTATCTTTCATCACTCTTACTTAACTTACCTTACTTCTCACTTTTACTCATGTCACATCCCCTCTCGTCTACCGGCGAGGGAACGCAACCATGCTGCTATCGATCTGGGAAAACTAAGCCCCATGAACATAAATATAAAAATGCATTGAACTTAAACATACACAGATGCATAAAATCTTAACATACACCGGAAGCAAAATACATTCATTCACAGCATTTAACATGTTCATATTAATTCATAAACACATATACAGTTGCAGAGATCAAATAGACAAGAATACGTATCTTGAAAGAAGCTTGTCCCGCAACCAACTACGTCGTTGCAACGTTCCACACAACCATAGGCTAGTGTGCTCATCAATCTCTCAGCCAGGGATAATTTTAGGGGCGAAATTTAGCCCATGGGCTATTTTTAGGGGGTTTTCTCCAAAAAAAGATTCATCATTTTGCAATTTTTGAATCCCTGTTTCACCCAATTTTGATGGGGTTAACTTTTTTCACCCTAAAAATTGTCAATTTATTATACAAACGATATAAAATCCTTGGAAATTAAAATATTTTTTGAAAAATATCGCCAAACATTTTATAGTTGGTGTTTTAAGAATTGGTAAGATTCGCCAACATTTATATACTTTTAAATAAGTATGGTTCCTTAAAATCATCCCTGCTCTCAGCAACACTACCACCCCCGAGCTGGGCATGATTCCCACAAGGAATAAGGGAACACTAGAAAACTCACACATAGCCAAGGATTTATCAAATTCATCCAAGCCAACAAAGTTGGGTTTATCAAGCTACAAAGGAGCTAGAAAGGCTGACTGCTAAGCTAGTGAGCTCAACCACGGAGCTATGGACACCTACACCAGATCTATCCTGGCTTCTAAAACATCTACACACCCAACACAAGGAGCATCCCCTTCTCTGCTACACAGTCCCTCAAGCTAAGGATTTCCTTTTCAATGCTATTCAAGGTGTGCAAAGAAGAAAACAAGCCCCCTAGATCTGTTTGTGAGGTTCCTTCTCACACTACTTGAAGGAAAACATCACAGAGGCCAAAATCAGGAATTGTAATTGAGTAAAATGGCTCAGCCTGTGCAATTCGATTTCCATAGTCATTTATGGCCTTAATGTGGCCAAAACATACTCAATGGAACCAAAAATTCATGGGTCTCTTCTCCCACTCACTGGCATTGCCAAAAACGAATTTCCAACTTGAAGAAAATGAGGAAAACGTGAGGAAGACAACCCAATCCCTGGGAATTACCAAAAAGGACCTCCCATCCATGGGAAAGATGAGGTAAACAGCTTAAATCGTGGATGGATACACATAGAAATCTCTAGCTTCCTGAGAGAGCTCCCGTGAATCAGAGAAAAATGGTGAGGAAAATGAAAAATGTGAATGCAGAATGCCAGGAGCTCCAAAAACGTGGGGAAAGACAACCACCTCCATGCATGAGGGAATGGGTAACATTGTTTGGCAATAACTTGCCCCATAAGTCAAAATCGCATTTCCCAAAAACTAATGGCTTCTCCCATTCGAATTTTGGTGTAATGTCCCCGACCCTCCGATCGGCGAAGAGGACGCTACTAAACACCAAACATCCGGGCAACTAGCCCCATGAAGTTTTACATAACTAAAACTAACGAACTGAAAAGCTTTGAAGTAAAACATGCAGCGATGCATAATTATTAAGCATAAAACAGAAGCAAAACCATATACATTCCAGCATTCAACATGTTCATCATTTCTCATGAAACAGTAGATATAATTGCAGAGATGGAATAGTCAGGAGTACTTTATCTTTTTTAATGAAGAACTCACCCCGCAACTAGCTACGTCGGTGCAACGTTCCACCCAACCATAGGCCAGCATGCTCATCAATCTCTCAGCAACACCACCACCCTCGAGCCAGGCATGATTCCTCAAGGAATAAGGGTCAATGCAGGCTTACACATAGCCAAGGTTTTCCAATTAGCCAAACCCACATAGTAGGGTTTTACCAGGTCGTCAAGGAGCTAGGAAAGGCTAAATGCTAAGCTGGTGGCCTCAACACCAGTATTCTCAAGCATACCCAGCCTCTAATCCTACTCTCAACAGTCCGAAGACCAACCACTGCATACTGCAGCAAAACAACCCATTCACAGCTCTATGAAGAAGGCAAAGACAACCGAGTGACAATCCCAAACAAAAGGTGAAGCACAGTTCAGGTCCAACCACACTCCAGAGTTGTTCTTGGCCCTAGCGTGGCCAAAACGACTCAGAAACAATCCCCAAAAGACGTCTGCTGCCTCAACAACCAAGAAGCAACCCAAAACCAGGGTGAATCGACATCCCAAACTCACAATGAAAACTATGGCAACCTTACACAGTCTCAAAACAGGGGAGAAGCCTGATTCTCAATCTTGGGCAAAAGAAGGACATAAACGCAGACCAGAATCTGATGAGGAAATGACGAGAACCTTACACAGTCCGCAGTTGGGGAAGAAGCAGAACTCCCAGCGTAGACATGGGAGGACTCAACCAACGGATGTGGAAGTCAACGACCGTCCAACATCTAAAATCCCACAGCACACAGCTCCTCAACGCAAATGCTGAAGAAAGTTACACAGACGGAATGGGGGAAAGAACAACTCTCAACCTGTGCGCAAGGGGAAGAGACACAGTCCAAAAATGAAAGAAGGAAACATACACACAGTCTGAAACGGAAGAAGAAATCGAACTCTCAACAACATCCAAAAATCATGGGAAGAATGACAGCAACCCAAATCGTGGGTTAAACCAACAGCAAGCCAGAATCGTGGATGAAAACCACGGCTATTTCACATACACAGCAGAAATCATGCCCTTGAGGCCGCTCTTCCAGCTCGCTGCATGGACAAAACCAAAGGAGAACACCGACCAGTGCATGAGGGAAAATGATGGGAAAACTGTGTGTGTGGAAAACATAATGTCTCTCTCTGTGTGAGGATGGAATTTCCCAGACCACAATCGTGAAGGTGAAGACCAGGACAACTTCCTGCGTGAGGGAAACGATGGCTTCGGCCACTGGGTATGCGTACCGTTAGAGCTGACAATAGCCTGCCATACTGACCCCCCCCCCTCCCCATGCCCACGTTTCCTCAAGCAATAACTGCCCTCAACTAACGCCTGCCCCAAACGACTTGGTGGCTGAAAGAGACAAGAAAGGGGGTTGACACTTGGCACTTTCCCAATGGCTCCCACGGTTAGACAATTCCCCCCCCCTTATCCTTAGGAAAATCATGCCCTTTTCATTTTAACATTGCACCGTCGTAGCTGGCTGTAGGTTTATTTTAATTGATGTGCGTATTTACATGATGTCAAACTATAATGTGACGGATAACACGATATACCATAGGCAACTATCCCTATTGCCGAAACATACACAACCAATTCGATGGTGGGACTTTTGCCTTTAGCTCCTCACCGCGATTAATTACATTATATACATCATGCAAACGGGGTCAAAACCGGGGTGTTACATTCGAACTTCCATACCTTGCCCATCCCATGCAATAACCAACTCAACCAACTTCTGGCAGTAATAAATGATTGGGTGAATAAGACAAGAAAGGTAGTTGACAGTTTGATGGGTTCTCCCTTTGACATTTGGCTTTTCCCCATTGGCCCAAGGGTTTGAATATCCCCCCCTTATCCTTAGGAAATCATGCCCACATCTCGTTATTGTTGCATTGACATAGCTGGTTGTGGGTTTTTAATTAAATTGCATATTTACATGATGTCCAAAATTATAATGTGCCGACTAGCACAAAAATACCATCGGCAATGATTTTTAATTGCCGAAACATAAAACGCTAAATCGATGGTGGGGCTTTTGCCTTTAGCTCCACACCATGATTACAATATTTACATCAAATACATTTAATGCAAACGGGGTCAAAACTGGGGTGTTACAACTCCACGTAACTCTACTTCCACCTCACCATTCCACTTTCACCCAATACCCGACTCATTATCTCACCTTTCATTTCACCTTCTACCTCCACTTCACCTCTAAGTCATATTTATCATTAAGTCATATCATCTTTGCACAAGTCTTATGATCAAATCTTTTAAATCCCACGAATCCTCCATAGTGTCGAATGCAAGTAACAGAGAATCATGGTAAACATATACAGTCTCGGTCATCAAACATCCACGAACCAGATGTATTAAAACTAGCATAGATCCAAATCCTAGGCTTTATCAAGCGCCGAGAGGGATCAAATCTCCCAAGGTGCAAACCTCTCCTAGAATAACTCCTTGCATCCAATACGTGAGAAGAGATTTGCACCTCGGTAGATTTGATCCCTCTTAGCGCTTGATAGAGGCTAGGATTTGGATCTATGTTGGTTCCAGTAGTGGGCGGTGACACAAAACTGGTGTTTGATGAGCATTGAAAGGAATAGGTTAAGTTGAAAACATAGATACAATTCTCTATGAAATAAAATAAATGAAAATATGGTTCATCGTGATAAATCCTAAGTGGATGTACGAAGTCTTGTGTAACCAAATCAAGCGGGTAGGTGCTTGCTAGGTTAATAATGCTTTCATCCTCACCACGGAGTAGAAGAATTGGTTTCATATTACACCAGAATAGTCCAATTGACACTATCGCACCTAGAAGAATGATAATTGTTCTTTGGAGTGTGAGACCCAGAATTAAATTAATGATCCCACTAAATTAATGATATATTAAAATAATAAGCTACTGTCATTAGAGGGATCAAATCCACTCATGGATTAGAGGGATTCGCCTACCAATCATTCTCAAGAGTGAAATGTGCAATTGAATGTTTTCAATGTCCGTGTAGGAATTAGAGGGATCAAATCCACTCAGGAATCAAATCCACTTAGGAATTAGAGAGATTTCCCTACCAATCATTTTCAAGAGTGAAATGTGTAATTATTTTTTTTCAATTCCTTCACCTAGTGCAATGTCTCCTTTTCATTTTCATAGTTCCATAATTTAAAATCTCTTATTTAAAACCTTGCAATACATGGTTTTTATTGTACATGGTTTAGGAGGCTTGCATGTGGTTTCAAAACCATGGGTTGTTTAGGAGGCCTTGCACATGGTTTGTAGGAGTAGTTTATCTTTTATTTATTTTTATTTTTTAATTGAAATTTGGTAAAAAAAATTAGCAAATCTCTTTGAATGCAATTTACCATGGGTTGTTTAAGAAGCCTTGCATAATTGTTTAGGAGGGCTTGCACATGGTTTTAAAACCATAAGCAAGAACAGCATATTTTTAGGGATAATTAAATCAATAATATTTTAGATATTAATATTGTATTACATAATCTTAATAAAATAAAATAAAAAATATATTAAACACTAAATTCATTTTTTATATCAAATTCCTTTAAAACAATATTTATATTATATTGCTCTCATGCAATTATGACAAAAATATCTCTTTATATGTGTTTTTCAATAATAATTTATTTTTGACATGGTGTAATTATTTCAGGTTGCACGTTCATCTCATTGACTCGAATATTTAAAATGATAATAATAATAAGGAAAAGGCTATACATGATATTGATAAAAAGATTGATTTATAATACAAGTGTTTGTTTATATTTAATATATATATTTTTCTATATTATAATATAAACTTTTTTTCATAATATTTCTTAAAAAGTAATGTTTAAATTGGTTTGAGACAAGAGATACTTTGCGTTTAAGAGTAGTTAGCCTTATTTTTTAAATATATATTATTGGTAACTTAAGAGAGACAAACTACCTCCCAGAAGGGGATAGAATGGCATCTCACAATCGTTTAACAATCTTTCTCTTTTATACTATTATTAATTAATAAACCTGTAAACCTGCAGTAAGAATTGAATTGAATGTAATTAAATACCCATAATGATTTCTATAGGAAGAGAAATGATCTTTTTATTATTATATATATATATATGGAAGTGGCCTCTCTACATTAGAGTCAAAACTCATTGCTACCAGTATTAAATTATCTCTAGACTCTATTGAGCATGAACCTTTACCTTGGTTAGAGAAAGGATGGTTTATGTTAAAGTGAAAGCAGACACCTCAGCATTGATATTTATTTTGCATGATAAATTATATTAAGATGAGAACTGATCCTTTCTGCAACATTGATGCTCTATTAATAGATATCGGTCCTTGTGGATTTATTATTATTTGAGTATTTATAAAACAATGACAATTTTCTCTGTAGAAAGCAGCCACCCAACTTCCTTTATATATAAATTTATGTGAATGTATGAACAGTCACATAAGGGCGTTCTTTGGAAAAGAACCAAAACTCTAGATTACCATTTTCTTGTAATAATCTCTCCGTGTCTTTATTTGCTTTGACATCGACTCAATTTCTCTTTCAATGGATCTTCGCCTCTCCAAGCATTATACGCCACGCCACATTCAACTCTCAATAGACTTTTATTTCTGGTAAAACAAATGTGTATGATATATTAAATTAATGATCCCACTACATTTTCTATAGCTACACAGCCTTCTTGTAAAATGACAGAGCTAGTATTAAATGGTTTCTTTATTCGGGGGATGACTAGATACCATATACTTCTCCAAACAGAGATGAGAAATCCACACAGAAACATCGACAACATGTCTATAAGAATGAATATAATCCACATCCAATTTTATATAACCTTAGTACATCTCTCTTATAATCAGAAATCATTAGTAAATAGAAGTAAGTATTTATAGCCGACATTTATACGAGGAAGGTTTCATAACCTTACAACATTTCCCTACTAATCGGGGATCATAAGTAAATAAAAGTAAATATTTATAGCCCACAATTACATGAGGAACGGTTACATAACTTTACAACATCTCTCTCATGAAATCATAATTAAATAGAAGTAAATATTTATAACCGACATTTACATGAGGAACTTACATAAGTTACAACATCTCTCTAATAATAGGAAATAATATTTATAGCCGACATTTACATGAGGAACGTTACATAACGTTACAACATCTCCCTCACTCATCATAATATTTATAACCGACATTTACACGAGGAACGTTACATAACGTTACAAGATCTCCCCCATACTATAAAGCACCTCTCGATGCAATCCACGTATCGAGGGTTGTGTGTTAAGCAAAACAGATGTGAAGTATTCAAAGAAATTAATGGGTGTAAAATATGCCTGATACAAAGTGATAAATCGCCAAATTTCAAAGTTCTCTTGGGGACGTTAAAAGGGTTTGAACACTACAAGTCCACATGAAGAATGATCGTGCACCAAGGGCTCCGAAATACAATTAGACCATGCATCGATTCAATTTTTTTGTTTTTTCCAAACAGGGATCGTCCCCCATGAATCCTCTGCATATATTTCAGAAGTTGCAAATGCATAAATGATCGATGAAGGACTTGCTAAATAAGTTTCATTTGTATTTTTCTCCAAGGACAGTCAAGGATTTAAGGATCGCCACATGTAGTTTAGAGTTTTCCATGACATTAATATGCTAGAAATTGTACAGGATAGGAGATTTATTCATATTTTTTATTTAATATTTTGTTTAGTTATCATCCAAATTTCTAGAACTTAGAAGCTTTGTCTTATTGACAAAATTTGGCAACTAAGTAAATTTTGATGAGCTGGAGAATAGTTTTGTAGAGGTCATGTTTCCTATCTTTAACGAAAATGCTACGAAATTTTTTCCTCCCGCTTTAATCTCATAGTTTTGACAAATTGCTACAACATCATCTAGTAGCGATTTGATGCAAATGGAATGCTACTGGCCCATAATTTTTTAATATAAGCTTGGGAATTATTTTTGGTTCAAATGGAATAATACCCAGCTCATCATGAAGCACTATGATCTAGCAAAAAAGAGGATCAAACCCAGAATTTTAGGCAATCATTCGGCATTCGACTCCAGTAACTCTTTATTTCTTCTCATGAATTAAATGTTTTTCATTATGTTTGGGCATTGAATTCAATTAACAAAGGAATCAAGAGCGATAATGATATCTTTTCCTAGATTTGTAATACACAAATCAACCTTTAAGTTCTAGATTTGAAGATCTCATAGGTGGCATGACAATCTTGATCAGGCTCCATATTTGAAGGATTTGATACAAGTAATCCTAGATTTCATGCAAATATTCAAAAAGTTGCATTTTAATTTTAGTATTGTTGTTAATTAGTTCCTTGAAAGTTTGCAACGGGTGGTTTCTTTGTAAACTCTATATATTAGTTGATTTTTTTATGTAATAGGGGTTCAGTCTAGAAGCTCGAGAGATTCGTGGGATGCAGAGAGGCGTTATTGTTTTTCGTAAGCCCGAGGGGCAATTATTTTTGTAAATTATAAATCAGCGAACTTCCATGGATTCATGTTGCCTCAATGTCGAGCATGTTTTCTGTCTATAAAAGTCTAATTTATATCTTTAATGGCAAAAAGTTTTCAATGTTGATGGTGGCATTGCTAACGACCTTTTTCTTCATTAAGCTATAGATTTGAAAATTGTTCACATATTCCATTCTGATATCTTTTTGGATTCTTTAAAGTTGATACCCAATTTTGATAGTTTAAATTATTCTTTATGTTGTCCATCTACATCAATGGATTCCTCTATTTTGATGCCCAATTTGATATTCATATTTTCATATATATGTGCTTAAACTAATGAGAGTCCATGCCTAATGGATAAATTTTCTGAACTATAAAATTATTTATTATAATCTAGTTTGTTTCCCTCTCCCTTTCTCATCCAGTCTTGCCGATCCACTTACCACCCTCAAATTCAATCATCCATTTCAAATGCCTAAGATATGTACTCTAGCAATCAAGTACATATTTTAGGACAAACATCTTCTGGAGTCGGGGAACGGAGGAACAAAGTCATCTTCCTCGGGGTTTTGGTTTTGATATTAAGTAGATCCTCTACTTGATGGTCAACAAGAAGTTGACACTTGTTTGACTGCAGATTTATTCATTGGATGACTCCATGGTTTAAAGAATCCATATGTGACTTCACAATTTCATAATGTCAAAGGATTTTGTTGTAGCACGGAGGTTTGCTCCACTCAATTTCTTAGATGTTCCAGGCTTTCCAAATGCAGTACCTATCATGGACGAGTGGGAAGATTTCCTTCCACAGTTCAGAGAGAAGGAAGAGGGCAATCCAACATTTCATGTAATTAAGTCTCATCAATATATAGATCAATGGAATATACATCATGAGGATGTATTGATGAAAATTTGCATGTAATCCTTGGAAGGGGATGCCACACAGTGGTACAGGTCTCTTCATGTCTCTAGAATTTCTTCATTAAAAGATTTTCATGTTGCTTTCTATTCATAATGCAAAAGAATTTATTCAGTCGAGTGTCTTTTCGACCATTGTTGCGAGGGATATGCATTGTATATTCAATGTTCAATAGTAGATTCCTCTAGTAGTGTAGATGAAGCGGATGGTTATACTATGAAAGAGGAAGAAGACTCATTATCAGTTGTATTTTCTTGTAATTATGTTTTACAATAGGAAAATATTCAAAATTCTAATATTAAAACTGATGATAGTGATAATCCAAATGCATCTAACCCAAATGTTCCTAGTAATTATGACTATTATACCATAGTTGTTCTAAATTTGTCTGAAAGTCCTATCATCGATGATAGCATTGTAGGACAGAAATCTTCATCTTTAGAAACCAATCAGGCTGCTCATGCACTATCATCCTTCCAAGAAACTCATGAAGTCAAAGTTTATGGAGTTCAAATTTCAGAATTTTTTGAAGGTCAACCCATTTGTGATGAATATCTATATGAAATGGAAGATCAGTTTTCTCAATCAACATCTATGGAACCCCTCAGCTATGACATAGAATGTGACAGCCATGAGTAGGAAAGTGGAGAGCAATACTCAATGGAAACTCTTGAGCAAAGGTTACATCTTTTAGATAAAGATAAAGCTATCAATTCCTAGGTAAATTTTTATGTATTTCATGACCTTGTAGATGATTATTTGGAATCTATGAGAAAAATATATATCAGAGTTCATGTTTAAAGAATGTTGGTTATGCCTTCATCATAAATTGCACTTTTCTGTGCATTGGATTATTTTAGTTTTTCAATCCATATTAAGAGTACAGTCAATCAATAAAATGATTGAGTGGTTGTGTTGGAAATTTCATATTACATGATTAAGTACTTCAACTTATAAGTGTAAAAATATGTATATAGATAAGTTCGGTGTCCGAGCATTGGTTTAGCTTGCAGTGCATGGATTAGTTTTCAATGTAAAATTTGTTTCTAGTGGGTTTTAATTTTCAGCTTGTTATGGCGTGCAATAGTTTAGATGGTTTAATTGAATAAAACTCTATCCCAATGGAGCACTGGTACTTCTTACTATCAATTGCAGAGTAACCTCAATTTACTTAACAAGGCCCTTTTAGATCTTGATGAGCTGAGTAAATTGCAGCTTTGGTTCACAATAAAAAATCAACATGACATGTTGCAAATATCAAAGACAATTCAACAAAAGGAATAGAATCTACGGATTCTTGGAGCCTCAAAGAAAAACTCCATCCCAACCAAAGCCAGATGTTGTTAGTACTCAACTCAACTGTCAACTCAACTTTCATATAGTTTCATATAATAAAAAAATAGCATAAAATCATAACATTGCTCATGCTTTCACCTTAATGAATATGGAATATTCATAGTATGTTCATGTTGTTTTCCTAATGCACCCATTTCCCTTCCTAAATCTCATTTAGAAAACATTTATTTTTATATAAAATAATTATATTAAATATTATTTTGGTTTTATAATTTAAATTAATTATCTCTCTCCTCTCGCTCACACTCCATTCAGTATCTTTCAACACTCTTACTTACCTTACCTTATTTCTCACTTTTACTCCACTTAACTCTACTTCCACTTACCGTTCCACTTTCACCCACTACCCCACTCATCATCTCACCTTCTAATTCATATTTATCATTAAGTCATCATCTTTGCACAAGTGTTGTTCAGGATAAATCACCCTTGTAACCTAGGGTGTAGGGTTACCAACTTACTACTAACTTGCAGACAATCAGCTTTTTACAGGGAATGGAAAGAGAATAGGAAGAAAATATTGACTTACCCGATTAGCGATGGTTGATCCAAGCTTGATCTTCTCTCGCTCCATTTCTCTTCAAAGCTTCCAGGGATGTACTTCTCCACCTGCACAGAGAAAATCCTTCAAGTAATATCTCATGCATATATATATTATAGGTTAGATACAAAATCATATATATAACATAATCAAACATATTCATTAAGCCAATATACATGAAATAAACTCAATACAAGATTGGAAGAAGAATTATCTTTATTAACAAGCGGTGAATAAGATAAGATTACAACCCAACTTCTGACACAAGGACTTATCTGCAACCAAAGGACTCTGAGTTCTGTTGCTCCAAGAATCTGAAGATATACCGCTAGAAGTGACTTTGCTCTCCAAAATTAATTGATTAACCCCCACCCCAAGACCTCTATTTATACTTTGGGAAATAGAGTGGTTTCGAAGGTTGGGATGGTTGATATGGTTGGGATAGTTATGGATTAGGCCCCAACTAATCTCATCTAATATTGAATTATATTTTTAATGTCAAATTAAGGTATACACGAGTATTAATAGAGGCAACTCACATATGACATGCAAGTTGCTCAAAGGGAACTCGCGTATGCAAGTATACGCGGGTTGCAATGCAAATACTCGTGTATGACACGTGAGTTGCAATGCACATAGTCGTGTATGCAACCCAAAACTCATAATAAAAATATGCAAGGCTAGTTTGAGGAAAATGCATCAAAAGGTCATGCCCATCTATAGTGTTTTGGCCACTTCAATCCAAATTGTCCTTTTGTGTACCAACATGAGGAATGTCGGTACTCAGATGGAGAAGTGCCATTTTGGCTAGTAACAGATGCCCCCTAATGTGTGAGGTCAGAGGGAAGCGATGGCAGAAATACATTATAATCATTATCTTGGAGAACTCAGAAGTCCAAGGAAGCAGAGGAAGTACCTGAAACAAATACATATCAAATGTCATATACAAAATCATATCTGAGGATGCCATGTTCAATATACTGGAACAATAGCTCCTTTACAATATGTGAGTACATCATATGATATGGGTGCTAGACCACGTATATTACAAAGGTGGATGAAAGCCACAATATACAATCATGATGAGTCTTCAAAGATTTGGAAGCTGTGTAAGTGAACACAATCTTGTGCAACTTAGGTTATAGATGTGAACCTAAGGTCTTCGTCAAAATCAAAAGGAACCATTACAATACAGGCTATGTGAATAGATGTATCGAAGTCGAACATGGAAAGGATTCAATAGGTGACAATTGACAACTGAAGCAAAGGAATTTACCAATGATGAAAGTGAATCCTAGGGTACCATCGTCAAAACTCTAGGTCTTCGTCTTTAGTAAATGTTGATGAGAAACCATGTTGTGATGAGGAAGGCAATAGATCCTCCAACGGATCACAAGAGTGACTAGGAACTGGATAAAGGAAGGTAGACACAAGTGATATCAGATAGGATAATGATGGAATCAGGATAAGAAGCAGAAATAGGGAGAAATCCTTGAATAGTGAGCACGACACAAAGATGACCCAAGGCAGCTTTTTAACTTTGCAAATAGAACAACTAGACTTATCTGTCATGTAGGAGACATGATCAAATTCCCTAGGCATAAATGACAAGTGAAGGAGTAAGAAACTCAAAGTCATAGCTGGACTGAAAGTGTACACTAAGACATGAGTATCGAAAAGTTCAGAGAGTGCTATGTTCAAGGAGGACACGCTGCCATCGACTGTAACCCAAAGAGAAAACTTCTTCCTTATCTTTCCTGTTAAATTTTAACGAGTCCAGGAAAGTTAACTTAGCTCTCTCTTCATTTTTGACAAGCTTGAAGAGAAGAAGGAATAATGCTTGATAATGTCACTTATTCGTGGATTTTACGAGCCCGAACTAGTAAATGCTTGCTTGGTGTTTTCATGTTTAGAGTCTGAAAACACCAAAGAAAACTCCAGGGGGTCTTTTTTCGTCCAATTTAGTCTCCTAAAACCGAAAAAGTATAAAACATATCTCAGAAGAACTCTCTTAACTTTCGAAGAAGAAAAGGTGAACCTTTTTCGTACTTAGTCAGGGAGGTCCGAAAAAGGTTAAATTACCACCTACCCAACGCTCTCTCAAGATCAGCTACTAGCTTGATCTTTACGAGTGTGAAGGAAAGCAAGATCACTCGAAAAGATCCATTTGAGTACGGGAAATGGGGCTTACAACAGTAAACTCAATGTTTTGTTCTTGTTGTTTAACAAGCATGACAAATACATAAAGTACACTCAGAATCTTTTTCATGTTTAGGTCGATAGCACGAAAAAGAGAAAACTAAGCTCATACCGGGTGGTCCTTTTCTGTAAGTTTAGTCTCTCAGTTCCGAAAAAGTGATAAACCTATGCCTGAGAATACGCTTCTCAATTCGACAGAAAAGAGAGTGATCCTTTCTTGTATTATTCCACATGGTCCGAGAAAGAGATAACCTACCACCAATGTGGATGCCCATTCACATATTCTTAACGAGCCTGAATGAACAAGTTTACTTGGAAGTCAAGTCTATTTTGAGGAGTTAGACCTAGGACTAAAGAAACTCCATAAGGGTGGGGAGCCTTATAAAGGGGATATCTTGTAAAAAGATACCAAAATGAGGCTCAATTTGGCGTGAAAAATAGCTAAGAAGGCTCCCTAGAACCTATGACAAATGTGGAATGAGTACCGAAAGGCAATAAATGTATTCTAAGCTAGGGTACTCATGTTAGAAAATCCCTATCCACGGAAGAACAATGATATATATAGGGTACTAATGGTTGAATACCATAGTCTGTGGTCAAATTAGTAATCATAGGGGTAAAGCGGATTAAGCATAAATGCAAAAATGCATATAAATGATCAAAATCCTACCCTATATGAGTGGAAAACGACTTTGAATAACCTTGGACCTGTTTCATTAGGTAAACATGACATGGCATTAGTTTGATTTTAATAAAAATTACAAGCTATAGGTTAAAAAACCCACTTTTTGAAATAATTTCTATAAATAGTGCAAAAATAGAAATCAAATTCACCATTTGGCATTTTTACGCAATATAGACAAGTTTTACCTCTGCTTTCAATTGCTCGTTGTGGTCAAACCATTGGATGATTTTTAAAACCGCAAGTGCCAGGTAAATCTACTCTCCATGCTCTTTCATTTGATCCAAACAAATTTTTTATTTTATGAAAAAATTTGATGTTTTCAACCAATTTAAAGGCAGTCACGTGGGTATGCTACGTAAACAGTCGCGTATACGCGTTTTATATGTGGATTGCTCAAAAGAAACTCATGTATGATACACGACATGTCCAAAGGATGGTCGTGTATACTGCGCGACATAGGAAAAGACTATCTAGGGCCAAAATCAATTTTTTTTACATGAATTTAATGATTGAAAATGGTATTGTTAATAGGATGAAACATGGTGTTGGAGTGGAGGGAGAGGGAGCATGAAGACATTGACCAAGATGCTCTTCGAAGTGCCACCATGGTGCATGCATTGCGACAAAGTGGGTTGCTTAAATTCTTTTGTACCTCACCTATGTGATCCATTGTCTGCTTACTGGAGTTTTTGATAAACTACTGGGATCATGATCTGGGTGCATTTGACTTGCAAGGTGAGATTCTAGAGATCACACTGGAAGAAATCTATTGCATATCCAGTTTGTCATGACGGGGAGCTCCTGTCAACTTGGAAGGTATCGGTAGGGGCGGTGACCTTCCAAGTGTTCAGAACTACATTGACACTTACTATGCGCCTAGTACTCAGAAAAGAGGTACTTTCATCCCTATTGTTCATATTCGCAGCTTTCCATTACAAGTGTTGGTAAGCACGATAGTGAGGGTTGCAGGATCATCATCACTTCATCTTGCAACTTGAAACCATATGAGAATTGCGGTGGAATGTCTACAGGGAGCTTTATATGACTGGTGCTCGGGAGTAATCCCGATAATGAAGAAGCCACTCTCTGACTGCAAGAGAGGCCGACGTAAAAACTTTGGTTATTCTAGCAAATTGGTGGCCTTTTTCTTTGAGAGAGTGCTCGGTCTCAGTCTCGCAGTACCTCTACCAGTTTCCTTTCCCCGTCAGCCTAGATTGAGTAAGTGGGGAGAAATATTCCTTCGCCAGGGCAGCGGTGGATTGGTTCAGAGTGTGTATGATGATGACTTCTACCTATGGTGGGAGCGACAGCTACCAACACTGGAGCAGTTTCCATATGCTGGGTTGGATTTTCAGGGTGACAATGACTTTGTTCTCCCTCCTGGAGGAGCATGGGGAGCATCGGGTATTTTGGTTTTTCAAGTTTTTAAATTTTTATGAATTTTAGTCATAAAGATATATACATATGTATAAGAGTTTAAATCATTTCAATGTTTAAAAATGCATATATTGGACCAGTCAACCTTGTTGGGCATCCTCGTATGTATGTGTGACCAGTGGCAGGAGAGGATCACGGTCTGATTAGGTTTCTTGAGGGGAATTTGGTCAGGCTTACCCAAAAGAGTACCTACTTTGTGTATTGAGCAGATCCCTGCCGTTATGAAAAAGTTAGTGTTTGGTATCCCACCTATCTGGATACGCCTTATGAGAAGGGTAGCAAGAACCGTGCTTGTTTACATAGAGGTTGTTGAGGCTGCTGCAGCTGAAGAAACTGAAGAATCCCGAGAGCAGGATGACTAGGATGACCGGGGTGGTCAAGCTTAGACCTAGGAAATTTTATGGATTACGATCCGGATTTTGTATATTTTTTGTATATTATACAGTTATGACTGGATCTAAGGATCAAACTCGGCCTATCTATATGGATAGATATTCACACACACACACACACACACACACACACACACA
>LPNX010041672.1:71632-101624 GCA_001517045.1 Pseudotsuga menziesii
TAAATGCCAATCCAAGATATAATTCGCATATGCATTAGTTAATGAATTTTGATTTCCTGGAATATAATTAAATGTGATAAAATCAAAATTTCTTTCCAATAACCTAACTTGCATAAACTGACGTAGTAGAATAGGGTTTCGCACCTGATAAACTTGACTGAGCTGGGAGATTACCAATTGAGAGTCAAGCCTGACTTCCGCTAGGTAATGCCTCGTGACAAGGCATCCCATAAAATCTCAATGACGGCCCTGTACTCAGCCACATTATTGGTAGCAGGACCTAGACAAGTGCCTCCAGAGGAAACTAACTGTCCTGAGGGTGAGTAAATAACCCATGCGGCTGAAGCCAGGTTGCAAGTGTGGCGACTAGCGCCATCTGCAAAACCTACGAACCACTCGGAAGACATCTGTAATAACCAACATATGATATAAGAACACAAAACAGTGAGCTATTGTACATAAAGTTACATACAAAAAATACAAAAAAGTGTTAAGCCTAAGCATAGTACTTTTTCAGGTAGAGCCCATTTCTAGACTCAGGCAGCTTATTTCCCTCAAAATCAGTTAATTCATACGCACCTTTCTTCAAAAATTTTGACATGACATAAGGTCCTAACCACATAGACCTGAATTTCCCTGGCCCCAGGGTTTCTTTGTCTTGATCCCAAAGCAAGACAAGCTCCCCTTCAGAAAAAATCCTAGGTTTGACCGCTTTATCGTACTAATTTTTTACCCCAGTTTTATGAGCCTCATTTGTTGTCATCACATCCCTACGCAGTTCATCTAGATGTTCTAAGTGTAACAAACATTCTTCCAGCTCAGTCGTATCAGGTAGCACATTAATAACAATCTTTAAATATGGGATTTCGCATTCAACCGGGGTTACTGCTTCCACTCCGTGAACGAGTTGGAAAGGAGAAAACCCTATGGTAGTTTTCACATTGGTCCAATAAGCCCAAAGTGCAGGATACAGCATGATATGCCAATTTGACCATGCTGCATTAATAGTGCACTTGAGAATAGTCTTCAAGGTCTTATTTAATTCCTCAACTTGACCATTCGCTTGTGGGTAGAAAGAAGATGAATTTTCTTGTTTAAACCCTAGCATAGTGGTCAATTCAGTAATCATGTTGTTTTGGAAGTGATTTCCATGGTCAGTGACAATCTCTTTAGGAATACCGAAACGTGCGATAATTTGGTTGAAAAAAAACTACAGTTTCCCCATCAGCTTTATAGGTGGGCATTTCCTCTTCCCACTTTGTGAATTAATCTATAGTGACAATGATGTATTTGTGCCCCCCAGTCAAAACTAAGTTGCACGTCACGTAATCTATCCCCCACTTAGTGAAGGGGTCCACTGAGATGATGGGAAATAACGGAGCAGGATGCGACCACATCTTTCTAGTGTAAAGCTAACAAGAATGACAGTGCTTCATGGCTTCCACACAATCTTTAAAGATCGTGGGCCAGAAATAACCGGTACATAAGATATTATGGGCCGTTGCTAACCCAGATAAATGACCCCCACATACTCTGCTATGGGCATCATTTAGGACAATCTCGGCCTCTTTTTGGGTAAGACATCGACACAAAATAGAGTCTACCCCTCTACGATATAAAGTATCTCCAATAATGAGGTATTTTTTTGCATGTAAGCATAGTTTGTGCCGTTCTTCCCATGAAAAGGTTGCAGGGAACTTCAAAGTCTGGAGATATGCAAGTATATCTCCGTACCAAGGGTTAGAGGTAGAAATCAAAAATATGTGCTCATCTGGGAATGAGTCTTCTTCAATGGCTACATCTTCCTCAACCGGAAATTCTGTAATGAGCTCCACAAAAACTAAGGATTTTTTGGATTTGGCGGATTGGAAATCTAAGTCAAACTCCTGGAGAATGACTATCCATTTGTTGAATTTGCCTCCAACTATCCATCGGGACAAAACATATTGGAAAGGAATAACATTTGCCACTACCATTGTAGTCCTCAGTAAGATGTAGTGATGCAACCTTTGAACAACATACACAGCTGCTAATGCAAACTTTTCGACGTGGGAATACCTAATTTCAGGGCCAGCTAAAGCATGGCTAAGATAGTAGACGACATGCTCTTGGAGCTTATCATCCTCCTAGACTAGTACTACCTCTATGGTCGACTCGAATGCAGCCAGATACAATATAAAATCATGAGAGTAATCTGGCGGAAGCAATAATGGTGCCGACAAAAAAGCTTTCTTTAATGCCTCGAATGCAAGTTGTGCTATTTCATCCCATATAAATGGGGTGTCCTGCTTCAACAGGCACATGAAACCTTTAGTGATCTTGGCATAATTTACGATAAAACGGCAAACGAAGTTGGACTTCCCTTGCAGGATTTGAAGCTGCCTGATGGAACGAGGAGGAGGCAGATTTACTATGGCCTCAACTTTCAAAGGATCCACCTGAATACCTTTGTTAGAAACAATGAACCCGAGAAGTCTACCTGACTCGACACAAAAAATGCACTCATGTGGATTCAAGCGAAGTTTGTAGTATCTGCATCGTTCGAAGATTAAACGCAAGTGATATGGGTGATCGATCCTCTTAAGAGAATGTGATGGCAGATCATCAAGGTAGGGTTCGACAATAGACTTAATGTCATGAAAGGAAAAATTCATTGCCCACTAAAAGGTAGCCCCTGCATTTTTCAATCCAAAAGGCAGTTTCTTGTACGCAAATGTACCCCAAGGACAGATGAAAGTTGTTTTATGTTGGTCTTCCGGTTTAATTTGAATCTAATTATACCTAGAGAAACCATCCATAAACGAAAAGACTTCACTCCCCGCACAAGCATCAATTATTTGATATATGAATGGTGTGGGGTAGTTATCCTTAGGACAGGTTTTGTTTTGATCGCTAAATTCAGTACAAACGCGTATTGTCCCTTGTTTTTTGTCGACAGGAACAGGGTTGGATACCCATTCTGTCAAAGCTATCAGGTAAATGAAACCGGCTTTCAGCAGTTTTTCAATTTCAGCCTTAACAGCTGCCACTTTACGTGGATCGATAGGTATAAGTTTTTTTTGAACTAGTTTGGCATCAGGATAGGTTCGTATTTCATGTTCGACTATCGATGGATATATGCCTAGAATCTCCTCGTATGACCAGGAAAACACGTCGCATAATTCCTTAAACAAGGTTGTATAGATAGAAATCTCCTCCGGAGAGCAGTTTGCACCGATATGTACATTTTCCACAACGTTTGGATTTGCAAAGATGTTGATAGGAATAGTAACGAAATTTTTTGCCATATTCCCCTCAGCAAATATTTCCTCCCTAGGTAAGGGATTAATGGGTGTGTATCAGCATCACCTGCCAGTCTCATATGGAACTCTTGGTTTTCAATCTTACTTAACTCTGGAATAAAATAGGATCAATGGTAAAGATATTCATAGATCTTATCTCATTCGCACATAGCTTCCAGAATGGCTTCGTCAGATGGAAAAACCATATCTAAGCAATATCCAGTATGCAAAGAGTTCTCTACCCAAGTAGGCAGATAGGCTTCTTCTGGCTCCTTTGAGACTATGAGAGGGACCGAAACAAGATCAACAATGGTATGAATGATAGCTTGATAAGCTACTTTCGCTCCTGATAAGGGCACTTCAGGTTCATGACGGGAAGGAAGAACTCAAGGGTCTGTTCTATCGACAACCATTGCAATAGACTTCCCTGCACTAGTAGAACCTAAGTAATTAATCGGAGCTAGAAGATCGAATGTTCCCATCAATTATGCATACATTCCATCCCCTAATCTCTCTGAAGCAGGTTTAACCTAATCAACCAATGGCACAGTGGACTCATTAGTTTCCATGTGGCCCTTTCGAGTAAAATTGAGTTGGTCTACAGTAACCAACTTCCCTTCACGCGGAAACACTACTACCTGAAGAACGGTAGATGCAATAGTGGACATGGCATAAGTCCAACTTCTCCCCAGGAGAAAGTTAAAATCCAATGGTGCATCAATCACCTCTACCTCAACAGACACTGCCTTCCCTGCAAACTTTATTTCTAAAGCTAGTAGGATACCATGAGGAGAAAATGGCCTTCTATTGAAAGCAGTAAGTAGGATGTTCGATGGAACTAGCTCTGGAGATCCAAGATCCTTCTAGTAAGACAAGGACATGACACATGTGGAAGCGCCCTCATCAACAACTGCCCTTCCAATGGTTTTCCCACCATGGATGACATCTATCGATAAGACCATATGTTATGGTAGGCGAATTTTGACATCAGACAAATTAAACTTCGCCATGAGGCTTGATGAATCCATACTACCTAAGGCTGCTCAGAGTGCATCTCGTTGGGCGGGGAAACTCTGTAACACCTCTAAACCCGAAATCACACAAGGGGTTTGGGCTAAATCTTCAACTACAGAGTAGTTGGCTGCAACCCTAGCATTAGGATTGTGCAATGTTTTCTTAAAGATACCCTTTGGTATCTTGGGCATAGTTTCGATAGTTTTTTCAATTGTGAGAGGGTTATAAGTTTCACCTATAGACTTACCCTTCTCTAGAGCTTCAGTCTCATAGTTCTTGTTCCTAGTATGGAGTAAAGTCTGGGATCAAACCATGTTGATATAATTTGGGTCAGGAGCATTTGGGGTGCCCCTGCTACATTTGAAGCTGACGTAGAATTCTGTCCCTGGGGAAAAGGATCCTTCAGGACATCCGGTTGTTGGCCTTTGAGCAACTTCTGAGCTTGGTCCATAAGGGGACATTGATGGGTCAGGTGATCTTCCTAGCACAACTTGTTGAAATATTGTAACTTCGAAGAATATTCTATATATATCTTTTGTGGTCCCCGATGGTCCTACCAAGAGAACCACTTGTATTATCTTGTACCCCGATGCTTCTAATCAGAAGAACTAATAAGATTCATGAGGTTGTCCCCTCTAATTGTAAAGGTGGGTCATTAGCACCCCAGTGTGGTTACTTGAGCCTACATGTGTAACTCGATCCTACATGATTAACTTGAGCCTACATGTCGGATGAGTTAATTGAAGTGAACGGATGAATATAAATAGAGGTGTAGCTCTCCTCATTTGAGACACACACACACTCACTTGTGTAGCGCACTTGTGGAGGAGAGAAGTAGCTGGAGAAGGAGGAGGATCAGGTTTTTGATCTCCTTGTTGGTTTTACCTTTTTACCTTTTTGGGGCATCTATATTGAGGAAGATTTTGCTGGGTTTTTCCCTTTAGGGTTTTCCCAAGATAAATCTTTGTGTTCCTTTTGTATCGTTGTGCTTGTCTATCTTTCAGCGATCCTGTTTATATGCTTTTGTTATGAAATCGAAATGAAATACTAATGATCTCGCTTAGCATATGAAAATTTAACATGGTATCAGAGCCACCCTGAAAGAAGACATTGTGCAGCTAAAGAATCTAGGGATTCTTATTTTTTGGGTCTCTATCCATGATCGATCAGCAAAAGAAGGCTAGATTGACTCTCCATTGAAGAGCGCATCTTTCTGTCGAAGCGGAATTCGATTCCGAGCA
This sequence comes from Pseudotsuga menziesii, assembly GCA_001517045.1. NCBI lineage: Eukaryota > Viridiplantae > Streptophyta > Pinopsida > Pinales > Pinaceae > Pseudotsuga > Pseudotsuga menziesii. The sequence continues at coordinate 77,169 of LPNX010041672.1, forward strand.
TTTTCAGTTTTTGTGCGGAAAATTAGGGCTTTCTACAGAAGAAGAATTTTTGAGTGAGCCCAGAATAGGATTTTTCTCCTCATCAAAATCGAATTTTAGAGACCTGGATCAAGAAATTTGGTTGGGTGAAACTCCGGGAAAGTCAAACCCTAGTTTGACCCCGAGCTAGGAAAAACCCTAAATACTAAAACTGCTAAGTTTTGGTACATTCTCTATATTCTGATATTTGTGAAGTTTCAGGAGCTGAAAATTGCAGAGGACTAAGAAAAACTCCTGATTTACACTGTGTCCAAAATTCATCCTCATATTCGCTATATTCTGGGAGATATGACCCCTCCAAGTTAGGGTTCGAGCCTCTTCCAGAATTCATCCCTAAACAGGACACCTAGGGAGAATTGCTGCAGCCTGGGCTAATGAGGTACAAATGGAATTTCTGAATATTTTACAGAAAGGGAACGTACTTTACTTTCAGTGGTCCAAATATCAGACTCAGAAGATGAACCAGTGACATGTGGAAATCCGTACAACTTTGTTGTTCTGAACAGTCCTGTAACAGGCCACCTTGGGAAACGGATCATAAATCCCAAATGGTGAAACCAATTCTAATTAAACCTATGGTTTTATATCAAGGACATGTGAGGTTAACTCAGTGAGAAATTTCACACATAGAGGAGCAGAAATTTTGGAGATATCACAGAAACAGTAACAAGCATTTCTGCAGACGAAATTGAAAAATTAGGGCTTCCTGTTCCGAGAGCTTCCCTCCACTGTTTTCAGAAAAGGAGTACATTGGACAGCTCCATTTGAAGAGATATATCTTTATATCCAATAAGATTTGAAATATTCCAATTTTTGAAAATTAGGGTTTATGTGACAAACCCTAGATCAGCGAGCTCTGGAACCAAGACGGACACCTCAAATCGGTAAGATCTAATCCTTTGCTATTTTCATTTGAGGTTCTCATTTCAAAGTGATCTATCACATCAGTTTGATGATAAGCTTGGTAAAGTTTAAAACTTCCAAGCATCGAAGTATTTGATCTCTCTGAATAAAATGAATTGGACACCTACATGAAGTAGAGAGGTTCCAGTTCCGGAGGGAGATGAGGCTAGAAGCCTTACACAAGAAGAACTTGATCAAGGCCAAGAAGATCATTGTTGATTCAATCACAGATCAACTTGTGCCACAAGTGTCTTCCCTAAAGACACCGAAGATGTTTGATTCCTTGATCAAGCTATTTGAAGATAAGAACATAATTCAGAAGATGGATTTGAGAAAACAGTTGGAGAATGTGAAGATCTAGAAGCGGTAGAAGAAGAAACAGAGAATGTAGAAGTGGTGATAGCCACCTTGAATGGCCTCCCATGACCATGGGATTAATTCATGTGAAGAATGTATGCCAGAAGTAAGTGATTACTTTCAGCTCGACTAATAAGAAGAGAAGAAGAATATGGAAGCAAATGAAGATCAAGCTCTCACCTTCCAAAGAAGATACCTCAAGATGAGGAATATGAAGATCTCAACTCTTGAAGAACTTCTTATCCACCTTAGCATTTGGATAAGAAACAATGCTATTATGAATGAAGAAGACGATGAAGCTGAAGACTCAAGAAGGAGTATACCCACGAAACAAATAAAGATAAGTATTCAATTTCCATTTCATGATATTATTTTGTTATGCATTTGTTTATATTCAGTAGATGTATTATGCATGATAGGATGTTTGCATTAACGACAGTATACTAGTAATATGCATGTGATGGGTAAGTAGCTCATGATGCTATACAACTCTCCATTGCTACTTATCTAGAATGAAACCTCTTTGCTGACATATTGGATTAGTGCACAATATCAATGTTGTCCTGGTAGAGATGGAAGGCATCTAGAAGGTTTCAGTAAGATATGGATGAATGTTGTATTGGCTAAAGTAGTTGCATGATCATATATTTATGCATAAGAACTTTCCAGTATAAATATTCCTTATGAAATGCTTCTAACCATACAAATGTATTTGAATTGTAGGAAATGTCCTGTACAACCTCCTACAAGAAAAGAAGGACAAGACTTGTTCTGAAGAACAAGTGATGACAATTCAATAAACATGAATCTGAAGCTCCCAGTCTCAGAGACACCATGACGGAAGAAAGAGCTTCAGAGAGCAGTAGATCCACCTCAAAGGATGAAGACCACCATGGGTATGAGAGATAACTCAAGATGAAGAAAAGAATGCTATGAAAGAAACTATGATCAAAGAATAATAGTTGATCATGGGGAATTATGTATACGATATGATTTCGAGACATAAAGGGAAGTACATAGTATCCTCCATATGGATCTACAAGAACAAGTGTTCAAAGAAAGGTTCATGATTTGCCTCATAAATAATAGACTATGACATGACATACTCTATTGACCAGTATATATCCACATGTACAGAATGAAGAAGGAAGATAATACTCCACTTCAGGGGGAGTGACTATAGAAGATATCTAAGTTCGACACGGTACGACATGATGGATAGCTTCGTGATGGATCGAGACTTTACCAAGAGAAAAGTGGGTTCCAACCTTCAAGGTTGAATGCAGAAGACTAGGATATGTTGATGACCTGACAAGACAAACTCATGGAAGATGTTATGATGAAAGAATACTAGAATGATGTTTGGGATATAGTACTCAAACCAGAAAGCAAGAATGTGGTATCTTCCAAATGGATTTGCAAGATAAAATATGCTGTTGATAGAAGTAAGGAAAGACTTGTGGCTAGAGGTTTCTACCAGAAAGAGGGGATTAATTATGAAGAGACACTTACTCCAGGAAGTAAGGTACACTTCCTTCAGAACTATCATGGTAGTTTCTTCCATGATGAAGTAAAGACAAGCCTTCCTTAATGGAATGATTGAGGAAGAATTTTACATCGAATAGTCACAAGGATTTGAAGTTGAAGACAGATGGACTCACATATGCAAGTTGAAGAAGGCCCTCTATGGCCTGAAGCAAGCTCCCAGAGCTTGGTATGGAAGAATAGATAGTTTCTTATCGAGCATGGGATTTACCAAGGGTAAAGCTGATCCTAACCTTTATCTCAAGGTTGTAGAAGATGAACTTGTCATCTTGTTATTATATGTGGATGACTTATCCTTGATAGAAAATGAGAAACAGGTCATGGAAAGCAAGAAGAAACTAGCAGAAGAATTTGAGATGAAAGACCTTGGGTTAATGCATTATTTCCTAGGTCTGGAAGTATGGCAAAGTTCAGAAGAAATCTTTCTCAACCAGGGAAAGTATGCGGTAGAGATATTGAAGAGATTCAATATGTTGGAATGCAAAGTCATGGCCACACCCATGGACTCCAACCTGAAACTGTTAGCTGATGACTCATCAGAGTTAGTGGATATGACTCATTACAGACAGATCATTGGGTCATTGATGTACTTAAAAAATACCAGACCAGACATTTGTTTTGCTATGAACACCTTAAGTCAATATCTTGTTCAACCAAGACAGGTTCACCTAGTAACTGCAAAACATGTGATGAGATATCTGAAAGGGACTATAGACTTTGGTTTATATTATGATGGTAGCCATGAGTATAGATTGTATGGCTACACAGATGCAGATTGGGCTGGAAGTATCTCAGACAGGAAAAGAACATTAGGTAGATGGTTTTGTTTGGGGTCTGCTATGAGTTCATGGTTTAGCAGGAAACAGTCCAGTGTTTCTCGTAGCACAGCTGAAGCAAAATATATAGTAGCTTGCTTTGCTAGTTGTGAATCCATATGGATTCAAAAGCTGATGTCAGGATTATTCAACCTAGAGTTGGACACTACCGTGATTCTGTGTGATAATCAAAGTTGTATAAAGATGACAGAGAACCCAGTATTCCACGATAGATCGAAGCACGTAGAAATCCGGTCTTTCTACATATGAGATAAGATGCAGATGATGATGATTTCAGTATTCCCATACTGAAGATATAGATGATGTTTCAGTATTTACATACTATAGATACAGATGATGGTGATTCCGTATTTCTATACTGAAGATATAGATGATGATGCTCTCAGTATTCACATACTGGAGATACATATGGTGATAGTTCAGTATTCACATACTGAAGATGTAGATGATGATGGTTTGGATGATGACGTACTGATGAAGCCTCTGTCTCAAGTAAAGTTTGAACACTTTCGAGACAAGCTTGGTGTTGTTCGGAAAGACCTTCCTCGAAAGGGGGAGTAGTGATGTTGCAGTGGGATTGTATCATCCCTCGGATCTTTCCCTAAAGTGATCTGGTGACCTCAGTCATCAAGAATGAAGAGGGATTGTATCATCCTGGGACATTTGTCCAGAAGTGATCAGGTGACCTCGGTCATCGAGAATGAAGAGGGATTATATCATCCTGGGAAATCTATCCAGAATAGATCCGACGACTTCGGTCCCCAAGAATGTGGCAGGATTGCATCATCCTTGAACTTCGGTTCAGAAAGGTATCTGGAGGCTTCGGTCCCCGTGAATGTGGTAGGATTGCATCATCCCTGAACTTCGGTTCAAAATGCATCTGGAGGCTTCGGCCCCCTGAAAGTGGTGGATTGCATCATCCCTGAACCTCGGTTCAAAATGTATCTGGAGGTCTCGGCCCCCGTGAAAGTGGTAGGATTGCATCATCCCTGAACTTTGGTTCAAAATGTATCCGGAGATCTCGGTCCCCATGAATGTGGTAGGATTGTATCATCCTTGAACTTCAGTTCAGAACGGATCCGGTGACTTTGATACTCGAGAACGTGTGTTGATCCCATAATTCCTAGAGGAAGGATTGTCTGAGTTCCACATATGTGTTGATCCCGTAATTCCGAAAGGAAGGATCATTAGTAACTCTGTAAAGACCTAAATCCCGTAATTCCAAAAGGAAGGATCATTGACTTGATCCCATAATTCCAATAGGAAGGATTGTCTGAGTTCCACAGATGTGTTGATCCCATAATTCTGAAAGGAAGGATCGTTAGTAACTCCGTAAAGACCTAAATCCCGTAATTCCGAAAAGAAGGATCATTGGTAGCTCCGTAAAGAATTGATCCCATAATTCCAACAGGAAGGATTGTCTGAGTTCCACAGATGTTTTGATCCCGTAATTCCAATAGGAAGGATTGTCTGAGTTCCACAACTGTGTTGATCCCGTAATTCTGAAAGGAAGGATCGTTAGTAACTCTGTAAAGACCTAAATCCCGTAATTCCAAAAGGAAGGATCATTGACTTGATCTCGTAATTCCAATAGGAAGGATTGTTTGAGTTCCACAGATGTGTTGATCCCGTAATTCCGAAAGAAAGGATCGTTAGTAACTCCGTAAAGACCTAAATCCCATAATTTCGAAAGGAAGGATCATTAGTAGCACCATAAAGACTTGATCCCATAATTCTGAAAGGAAGGATCGTCTGAGCTCCACAGATGTGTTGATCCCGTAATTCCAAAAGGAAGGATCGTTAGTAACTCCGTAAAGACCTAAATCCCGTAATTCCGACAGGAAGGATCGTCTGAGTACCACAAACATGTTGATCCTATAATTCTGAAAGGAAGGATCATGTTGATGTTTTGATGATGATGATGTTGATGTTTTGATGATGTTAATGATGTTTTCATGATGATGATGTTTTCATGATGATGTTTCTGATTGAAAGATCAGAGTATGATGATGATGTTGTTGCTGATCGAAAGGCCAAAGTGTTGAAGAAGATGTTGTTGATCGAAAGGTCAAAGTGTTGAAGATGATGCTGATCGAAAGGTCAAAGTGTTGATGATGATGTTTCTGATCGAAAGGCCAAAGTGCTGAAGATGATGTTGCTAATCGAAAGGTCAAGGTGTTGAAGATGATGTTGCTGATCGAAAGGTCAAAATGCTGAAGATGATGTTGCTGATCGAAAGGTCAAAGTGTTGAAGATGATGTTACTGATTGAAAGGTCAAAGTGTTGAAGATGATGTTGCTGATCGAAAGGTCAAAGTACTGAAGATGATGTTGCTGATCGAAAGGTCAAAGTGCTGAATATGTTGCTGATCGAAGCAGTCAAAGTATTAATGATGATGAAGACTGAAGATTGAAGATGAAGACTACATAATGTTGAAAATATTCCAATGATTTATAGATGTGTTACCATGATGATGCTGATGATGTCCTCTATCTCTCTCCTACTATTGTTGTTGTTGATGTTGTTGTAGAATACCCTTCTCGTTAAGGGGGAGTGTTGAAATATTGTAACTTCGAAGAATATTCTATATGTATCTTTTGTGGTCCCCGATGGTCCTCCCGGGAGAACCACTTGTATTATCTTGTACCTCGATGCTTCTAATCAGAAGAACTAATAAGAGTCATGAGGTTGTCCCCTTTAATTGTAAAGGTGGGTCATTAGCACCCTAGTGTGGTTACTTGAGCCTACATGTGTAACTCGAGCCTACATGATTAACTCAAGCCTACATGTCGGATGAGTTAATTGAAGTGAACGGATGAATATAAATAGAGGTGTAGCTCTCCTCATTTGAGACACACACACACTCACTTGTGTAGCGCACTTGTGGAGGAGAGAAGTAGCTGGAGAAGGAGGAGGATCAGGTTTTTGATCTTCTTGTTGGTTTTACCTTTTTACCTTTTTGGGGCATCTATATTGAGGAAGCTTTTGCTGGGTTTTTCCCTTTATGGTTTTCCTAGGATAAATCTTTGTGTTCCTTTTGTATGGTTGTGCTTGTCTATCTTTCAGTGATCCTATTTATATGCTTTTGTTATGAAATCGAAATGAAATACTAATGATCTCACTTAGCATATGAAAATTTAACACAACTTACATGGAAATTTCACCTTCTTCTTCTCTTTTCCCCCCATCAGCAGTGTTTATGGGTTTTGGCTTATTTTGGTTTCCCTCACCTTTCTTCCCCTTTTTATTTTTCCCACCGGGTTGCTAATTGCCCTTTTGGGAGGATTGCACAAAAACATTTCCATTCTGGGGTGAGGGGGTGGCCTTTGCTGCCTCCGCCGTAGATTGTTTGACATATAACTCATGAATTTGTTTAGCCAAAGATTCCATAGTGGGAGATTTCACTGAACCAACCACACCATCGGCATGGGGTCTAGACTTAGTTTTTTCAACACTATGGGTTGCTCTCGATGCATTAGGGATGATTTCATATAGAATCCTTTACTGAGAATATATCAAATCTAACTGTTGGGCCTTGAGGATAGCCTCTTCCTCATTAGTTATTCCCGAAGTGGATACATCCTTAGATATATACGGCAATAAGGATTTAAGGAACCATTCTAACAAAAACTTGGGAGGGATACTGGCCTTAATGAGCCTTTTTCTCCTTCGCCACTCTTGGATGTGATCCAAAATGTGAGTGTCTTTGTCTTGCCGAAAAGTGGACAGCAAGTCTGTGTCAGCATCATACCTGACAGGAAGCTGGAAATGGTTAAGGAACACGTCAGCTAAGTCCCAAAAACTATCAAATGCAACAGAGGGTAGTTCAATGTACTACTTTGTTGTGGCACCAATTAGAGTTCTCTGGAACAATATCAACCGAATGGTGTCATCATTCAGTGATTTGGAAGAGCACCATAAGTGAAAAGTGGTGATATGAGCCCCTGGGTCTTCACCAACTTTGCCTTCAAATTTTGGAATATCCAAGGGCAGTTTGGTAGGGACAGGTGGCCAGGTGGCATCATGTTTCACTGGGTCATTCATTAACTTAGCCAAGTCTGGAAAATTCAAAGTTTCCAGGAAAGGAAGTTTGGGTCTGACCAGAGCCTAAAAAGTACGAGCTTGGGAAGTAGAAGGACTTGCCCCCTGATTCCCAAAAGTAAAGGCGGGGTTTCCCCCAACTACCGATTGTGAATTAGTCGGACCACTTTGGAAAGGATTCCACCCATAAGCCAGTGGATTGTTCATATGTGGTGCAGTGTATGTGGTTCGAGCTGCTCCAGATGAAACTAGAGTTTGGAAAATAGGAGCAGGTATCCCTCTGCTAAAAAGAGAGAAAGGAGAGCTCGTGAAGGGAGCCGAAACCAGCTTTTGAAAACCTTGACCAAAAGGGTTAGTGTTTCCAAACTGCACCCCTACATATGCAGGTGTGGGACCTACATATGGAGTGGATGGAGGAATGTGACCCCCATTCCAAGGAAAACCCTAGACAAATGAAGAGGATCCCACTGGACCACTCTGGGCAGTGTGTGCAAAAGAAGTTGAAACAAGAGGTACACTAGGGATCCCAGTGACTACCCCACCAAAATTTCCTACTACATTGGTTGAAGTCGGTGGTTGGACCACCCAACTAGCTGGAGTTAAAGGAGTAGTAGGTATGTTTTCTCTAGGGGCACCCACCGGGGGAGGTGGTACCCCTTCAGTCAGAGTGGCTGAGGTGGAGGTAGAAGGAATTTCTCCTGCACTAGACATTAGTCCGCCCATAGGAACACCAATCAAAGGTGAATTGAAAGGACGAACCTGAACGATCACTGGATCATTTAGGTCAGTAAGAGGTGAATTAAAGTTTCTCGCAAACTCATCAGCCTACAAGCCTTCTATCTCTACTGGGGTTGTATCAACCTAGTTTGTCCTAAGTTCTGGTTCACCCGAAACTTCACTAATTCCTACCAGTTCGAAAGAACCGTCTGTGTGTAATCTTCGCCTTTGAGGGGGCGGTGGAGGCTCCACTATTGTGAGCGGAGGAAGGTTTTGCAACCTTCTTGACCTTCTGAAAGGTTGGTCCTCCACGATTGAAAAATTGACTCTTCACACCCTAAGTTTGGCTAAACACAAACAAACCATAGAGCAACCACTACAAAATTTCCTAAAGTCTTCAACAATCACAAGGGGTATAAGATATGTTTTCCAGAAGAAATCTGAGAGACAGTTACTTGGCGTCCTTGAAGATATTCTTAGGCATAAGCAGAGGAATCACCCACCGCCCTCCCACACTTTCTACAAGGGTTACCTTCCAAGCCTGCCTAAGGTCAACCAGAAATAGCCTTCCAGTGTACCTATGTATGAACCCTAAATGTTTGAGAGACTATAAGCTACCTCAACTATATTGACAGTCTAGGGGGACAGTTGCAAGCCTAGTTCGTACGCATGGGCAGGGTAGCAAATCCCGAAACTATGTCTAGGACAGAATCCCCAGATGCGCAAAAACCATGGTTTATGCTTTGACAAGGAATTAGAGGGTTATCTCCTCAGTCCAAGCCTCCACATGGCCTCATTCTTAGCTCCCGTTTGAGAGGAGCTTCCTAGATACAACCAACATAGGAAAGGGTTTACTTATCGATTGGCCAACTACGTCTGAATTTAAGCACTTATGGAAAGTTTAAACTCCCTATCCCACAAGTCTAGCCTAAGCTAGTTGGTTTATGACCCTATAAAATAAAACTTACTAATATATTTTAAATTATATCGTTTATTTTAAGGGATGTTCTTAGTCAGAAAGTAAATGGAGTGAGGGACTGTGATGTTATAGACTCGATAAGAAAAGTAAAAATGATGTATAAAGCAACTTCCAAAGCAGAATACAACTACTTAAACCAAAATTCTTTTCTTTTTGTAAATGTAAGCTAATGAAATTAAAACTAAGCGTCAAAAAACTAAGACTTTTTATCATTTTTGAAATTTTATTTGAAAACACTGAAAAGAAAACTACTAAGTGCAACTATATGCAAAAGCATGAAATGATTTTCTTTCACTTTTTTCAAATTCTTCAAAAACTACAATGCATCTAAATGAAAATTTTTGAGTAAGTTTGAATGATTACAACAAATCAAAAGCAAAAATGAAGTATAGAGGACCTACAATAACCAAACTTCAACCAAACAAGAAGGAAACTTGGTAAAAAACCTGACTTGGAAAACTAATGAATAAAATCCACTAGATTTACTAAAGAACAAGTGGCTAACTAACACTACACAAAGCAGTACAAAGAATAAGGTATCTAAGGCCCTGATCACTGACTCAGATACATACCACTGAACTCAAAGGCCAAGCAGGAGGGCCATCTTCAAGTCACTAGAATACTCAAACAAAACAAACCCAAAGGCTTAATAACAAGCGAAAAGTATGGCATACAGGACTTTGGACTTAAAGAATTATGCCAACAACAAAAGACCCCTAAGCAGACAAAAATTCAGTCAAGACAAGGACAAGAAAACCCTACCAAAAAATTTATGCTGCTACAGGATATACGCAACTGTCTTATAGAACAACTTGTGTACCATACACGACTATCTTATAGAGCAACCCATGTATACAAGTTGCTATACGTGACTGTGTATAACAGCAACTCGCGTATACAACAAAAAAATTTCAAAGAAAAAATATAAAAAGGTCTCTAGACATACTAGACTGCAAATCAAAGGCAGTGTTAGCACCAGAAATGAGCCCAAGGTTGCGGAAAGGTCCCCCTCCGGGTAATAGCAAAAACAACTTTTGAAGAGAGAACTGGCCTTCTACTCTTCCGAGAGGGATCTCTCACTAAATCTATGACAGTGGCCAGATATATATGTATACAAATGGAAATTATAAATCTCTTACGAAATTTGTTGAAACAAAATACAACATCATTGGGTGATGGATTCAAGATATACAACAGAAATAATCAGAACTTCAATGCAAACGTTTTCATCACAAGGGAAAGGTATCCATTCGATTCCAGTCATTCATATTTGTCTAGTGAGAAGGAGGAACATGAACAAACCATTAATGCAGAGCATTGTGAGAAATGAATTCTACATTAACTTGGGAAGAAGCTTTTGGTGGATACCTGAAACAACAGACAGAGCGTAGCGAGTATGAATTTCGAACCGTTATACCCTAAGTCTCATATATGAAAGAAAAATAGAATGGAAAAGGTAAACTATAACAACATTAACATAATAAAGAAATAACAGCCTATAAGTGCGAACAACACAAGAATCCTTGTGTGAAAAAATGTCAATCTCGGCTCTGTGATTATATTAAAACTTTCTTGAAAAACATACACAGCAAAAGATTACAATGGTTTCAACCCATTCTCCTTCTTCGGGAGGTATGTTTATATCATTTTGGACTTCCTACAATGACATTTGGGAATCAAAATTTGTTACAAACTAGAGAATATCTTCTAACAAACTCCGGACGTGGCCTGCACACCACGATTCACATAAGACAAAAGATAAAATGCGGACTACTAGAAAAACAGGCTTAAATCCCCTCCTGCATATCCCAGATGGTGATAGCTGTGCAAAACCTGAAAGAGTTTTTTATAACTTTCCACGTTCCAAACAAAACCCATGTCTTCGTTTCCTCTGATTCAGCTCCAGCTCCTCAGGATCTGCTTTTGAAATTACTGATTCAGGCTGTAAAACTATAAATTTCTAGAAAAATACCCCGTGAATATATTTTAAATTCTCTCAACCTGTGATACCTATGTAAAATATGAAGGAGGTTTTTGTATATAGGAAGGTTGTGACAAAAAACCTCTCTCATTTTCCTTAAATTCAACTCCATTTGGCGGAAACAATTCTTTGAATGTGATGTCTGAAACAGTCCTTTGGAAACCCTAAAACATAGCCTGTAAAAAGCACTTTGTTTCTCCTAACCCATAAGAACTGGATAAAAACTGAGAGATTTTATTGAAGATAATCCTGTTCTTAATAGAAACCTCTTTCAATTTTGGAAAATTATTTCTGGTTTGCCTAAAATAATTGATTGAAATAACTGACTAAAACAGTCATTTTTAATAAAAACCCACCCAACTGCTTGTTGATATTTGAATTGAAATCAGCTTTATCTTTGATAGCTAATTTACTTCACGAACCGTGGATATGGCTACACTTATGTTTCAATTTGAACCATAGCATAATAATTTCGCAATGTTTTTCCACCATTAAACCTAGTCCTTTTTTACTAGCGAAATTCTATTTAATCATTGATTTAACTTGCAAGGTAACGAAGGCTTGACATGTTTTAACATGCACGTGTTATAAAATTTCGTGGATTTGAATATTTACTTTATCCTTGCAAGTTGTATTCACGAAATTAACCTTCTCCGTGGATTTGTTTCCATGTCAAATCACCACCATTGAAACATGCCGTATTTAAATGATTTCGCAAAATGGAAAATTTAATTTTTCCTTGCAACTTCACATCGCAAAATTGACCTGAGTCATAGATCTCTTCCACCTGCTGGTTTGATTTCCCATCCCATCCATTGTTTAACATCATTTCGCAATTCTGAAATTTTAATTAACCTGTGCTTGTTCTTGTAGCTGAATAAATGTGACCCAATGGATGATTTCAGGAATTTGTCTGAACCGTTGACCCCAGTTGATTTGCAGAATTTTAAACATAAACCTTCAGCAAAGAACATAGAGTGCTGGCATTGTTGCTTCGGAAAATTATGATGGAGACATTTGTTATGTTTCAAAAAACATTTTCTCTCTAAATTTCAATTTGAACCAAAGCTTGCCACAAATTTTGCATGTAGATGTTATCTTGTGATCGGCAAATGTATGCATTAACAAACTTCTTAACTTCAATTGTAATTGCTGGTCATTGCATGCCGGATAGAGCTGCTTATTCTGTGCACATGCTAAAATATAATCAATCTCAATCAGCATAAATAACTCAACCTCCTTCATCTCGCTTCTCAATATGCCAAGCATTATATTTGTACAAACCACTCAATCTGGAAGTGCATGAACTATTCGGTGCGTTCAAAGGAATACCAGACTTTGCATCTTCAACTAATGACATTACCAATTTATCTGTCTCTGGAAATGAAAATATCATTTAGTGCTAATTTCTTCAATTTATTTATTGCAGAAATTTTACTTTAATTAATCTCCGCATATAACTAATTATATTCTCTCCACCAATATGCGTTGATGCAAATAATTCTCACGCTTTATATTTTGCTTCCTTTTTATGAGAGAATTATCCCACATGCAAGGGAACACTTACTTGTAAACTATTTATAAACATCAATCATTTCAGATTATACCAAGGAACAATGTGTGTATTAGTCTTGGAGAGCTCGGCGCTTGGACTTTGGGGGAAATATTTGCTTGGTGTGTATGTTGAGTGGTCTTGTGCCAAAACTTTTGTAAAAATCCCCACCAAATTTACATTAAAACCCAAAAAAAATTGATTTCATAAAATTCTTTTCCTTTTGCTCAAAGCTTCTAACCTTTAGAATGTTTTTTCCTTAAAAAACTGTTTCAAATCACTTGGGACAAAACCTATGTTAACCACCAGCCTGAAATTTGAGGGGCTTAGGACCCTTACCGAAATTCTGTCAAGCCCCATTAAATCAACTGTTAAAATGGAGTGTTAACAACTGGCTCCACGAGGGATGTTATCCTCCCAGCGAGGTAGCAAATAACCCCCATAGACCAAGTGCCAAATCCTTTGGGAAGCTCCCAATTTTCTGAAATATTCTACCTGTTCTGAATTGAACCATCAACTGAAACCATTCTGCAAACAAATCCCAAACTTTCAACCTATCACCCGTCCACATTCTGAAAACTGAAGACAACTGTAAATGCACATCTGAACTTAAAAACTGAAACTGAAAAAGAACTGAAAGTTGTTGAATGGAATGCTCACCATGTCGAGCTTATTCATCTTTACTTACCTACCCTAATTACTAAGCATCAATGCTCAATCAAGTAACTTCCGACTTCCAATGAAGCCACTCAAGCAAATGATCCCATAAACCAACTTTTTCTTCATGCTTAATAAAAACCAGAACTGACAAACTAAATGGCAGAAAATTATAATAAATAAATTGGTCTTTACAGTAGAGATATGACCAGTCATTACTACTGCCAAGATTCTCCATGTACTCTGCCACTGGATCATAAAAAACATGATAGCCTTCAAAAAATTCTGTCATTTGCTTACCATGAGAAAGCTGCCCCAACTGTAAATTTCCTTGCACGCTGTCAAACTGATCTTCAAAATAACCATGCAAGGAAAACACATGACAATTTCCACGCGAGACATCCACAACTTCATCTAAAATTTCTGATTTTAAAAATTCATATGCTTCATATGCTTCAGCAGAAACATCATTCATTTCTTCAATAGGATCGAGCAAATAGATTTATTCTTGACAAAAAATTTCTGAATTTGAAAAACAAAAAGAAATATCCATTTGAGAACCCCCATCTCCTTCTTCGTTATTCAATTCTTCATTGCATACTGTTTTTTTTTCTAAAGGCTGGGATTGATTGAATAACTATCCTCCTCGCTCATCATCCATTCCAAGGAAATTTATACATTCATCTACAATATTAAATTTTTGTTTGTGATCTTCAACATGTCTAGTTTCGACTATGTTTTCATACTTTTTATCTTGGATTGCAATGAAATTTTCTTCACTAACAGAAACTGTGACAAGTTGATTGCACTCTTCAGAAAACAAATTATCACACCCATCTCCTTTTAAATCACTAGGCTGATCATCTTCTTCAAGCAAAGACAACTTTATATATTCATGTAAATCTTTAGGTGAAATATGAATTTGATCAACATGAAGAGGTCTTTCTTCAACCACTATTTCAAAATCTGATTTCTCTTTATTTGCATTTTCAGAAAATGAACATGTGGAGGGACTACAAGACTGATATTTTCCAGAATTATCATCTTCTGTGTAATGAATCACACAAGCATTGTAACTTTCAAGAGATTGCTGTTGTGAAAAGGAATTTTCTGATTGTGAAGGGGGGGCCTCTTCTTGTAACAAGAATTCGGAAGTTGAATAATATGAGGAAGGATTTGATTGACAGTCCCAACCAGGCTCTTGGTCACACAAAGAATGATAAGAATTCTGAAAATCATCATCAATTTCAGGAAGAGAGACATAATTGGTTGAATCTGATCTTTGGTCTATGTCAACTTCAGTCAAGGAAGACAATACTGACTGCTGGGAATTTTCTTGAACATTATGGCAGCTGGTTTGTCTTTATTTTTGAGATGAATATTCATGTAAGATATCTAAAACCTCTTCATCCAAATACTGATCATCACCACACTCATCTTTCACATTTTCAATGAAATTTCTATCTTGTGTGCAGCAGTCTTGAAGTAACAACAAAGAAGGATAATGTCTTTTGAAATGTTCATGAAATATTGTATGAAAGTCTTTAAGGGAGGATAAACTCCCTACTGGAAATCCCTCATACCAAGACCTTGCATACCCTTCTAAACTAAACATGAACAGTTTCATTAAAGAATCTTCATGCCATCCCACTCCCAGCTTATGTATATGCTTATGAAATCTAAATAAACGAATGGTAGCATCATCACCCTTTTCATCATTGAATCTTGGAAGATATGTTTGCCAATCTACCTGAGGTATTTTATTGGGATAACCAAGAATGGCAGCAAGATTCATAGGAGCATACCTTGCAACCCGAGAATTCATCTTGATGGTGGAGAAACTTAATCAGCTCCTCAAACTTTGCAATCCCGTTTGATAGTGGAGCTACCATAGAGCATTATGAAGAATGGATCCTTCACAGATGGACTCACCAGGTGAAAAGAGACATGACCTTCTTGATGTCTAACCATTGTTAGCCATCAACAGTGAGAACTAAACCTTACATTCAAATCCAGGGAATATTTGAGATCTCTCCCTGTCTCTTTCTTTCTGACCACCGGTCTCCTCATTGGAGTCACCTTCTAGAATCTTTTAGTGGAGTCGCCCGGGCAAATGATACAACCTTTTTCACATGCAAGAATCTCTTTTTTCCCACAGAAAGTCTTTATCCCTTGAATCTTTGTCGTTTTCCCAGGGATGATCTTCAATCTCCAACCTAGCAACGGTGCCAGTTTGTTAGCACCGAAAATGAGCCCAAGGTTGTGGAAAGGCCCGCCTTCGGGTAACAGCAAAAACCGCTTTTGAAGAGAGAACTGGCCTTCTACTCTTCCGAGAGGGATCTCTCACTAAATGTATGACAATGGCCAGATATATATGTATACAAATGGAAATTATAAATCGCTTACGAAATTGGTTGAAACAAAATACATCATTGGGTGATGGAGTCAAGATATACAACAGAAATAATCAGAACTTCAATGCAACGTTTTCATCACAAGGGAAAGGTAGCCATTCGATTACAGTCATTCATATTTGTCTGGTGAAAAGGAGTAACATGAACAAACCATTAATGAAGAGCATTGTGAGAAATGAATTCTACATTAACTTGGGAAGAAGCTTTTGGTGGATACCTGAAACAACAGACGAAGCGTAGCGAGTACGAATTCTGAACCGTTATACCCTAAGTCTCAGATATGAAAGAAAAACAAAATGGAAAAGGTAAACTAGAACAACATTCACATAATAAAGAAATAACAGACTATAAGTGCGAACAACACAGGAATCCTTGTGTGAAAAACGCCGATCTCAGCTCTACGATTATATTAAAACTTTCTTGAAAAACATACACAGCAAAGATTACAATGGTTTCAACCCATTCTCCTTCTTCGGGAGGTATGTTTATAGCATTTTGGACTTCCTAAACCGACATTCGAGAATCAAAATTTGTTACAAACTGGAGAATATCTTCTAACAAACTCCGGACGTGGCCTACACACCACGATTCACATAAGACAAAAGATTAAATGCGGACTACTAGAAAAACAAGCTTAAATCCCCTCCTGCATATCCCAGATGGTGACATATGTGCAAAAACTAAAAGAGGTTTTTGTAATTGGCCACGTTCCAAACAAAACCCATGTATTCGTTTCGTCTGATTCAGCTCCAGTTCCTCGGGATCTTCTTTTGAAACTGCTGACTCAAGCTGTAAAACTGTAAATTTCTGGAAAAATACCCCGTGAAGATATTTTAAATTCTCTCAAAATGTGATACTTGTGTAAAATATGAAGGAGTATTTTGTATATAGTTATGTTGTGACGAAAAACCTCTCTTATTTTCCTTAAATTCAACACCATTTGGTGGAAAAAATTCTTTGAATGTGATGTCTGAAACAGTCCTTTGGAAACCCTAAAACATAGCCTGTAAAAAGCACTTTGATTCTCCTAACCCATAAGACTTGGGTAAAAACTGAGAGAGTTTATTGAATATGATCATGTTCTTAATAGAAACCTCTTTCAATTTTGGAAAATTCTTTCTGGTGTTCCGGAAACAATTGATTGAAATAACTGACTAAAACAGTCATTTTTAATAAAAACCCGCCCAACTGCTTGTTGATATTTGAATTGAAATCAGCTTTATCTTTGATTACTAATTTACTTCACGAACCGTGGATATGGCTACACTTATATTTCAATTTGAACCATAGCATAAGAATTTCGCAATGTTTTTCCACCATTAAACCTGGTCCTTTTTTACTAGCGAAATTTTATTTAATCATTGATTTAACTTGCAAGGTAACGGAGGCTTGACACGTTTTAGCATGCACATGTTATAAAATTTCGTGGATTTGAAAATTTACTTTCTCCTTGCAAGTTGTATTCACGAAATTAACCTTCTCCGTGGATTTGTTTCAATGTCAAATCACCACCATTGAAACATGCCGTATTTAAATGATTTTGCAAATTGGAAAATTTAATTTTTCCTTGCAACTTCACATCGCAAAATTGACCTGAGCCGTAGATCTCTTCCGCCTGCTGGTTTGATCGCCCATCCCATCCATTGTTTAACATCATTTCACAATTCTGAAATTTTAATTAACCCGTGCTTGTTCCTGTAGCTGAATAAATGTGACCCAATGGATGATTTCAGGAATTTGTCTGAATCGTTGACCCCAGTTGATTTGCAGAATTCTAAACATAAACCTTCAGCAGAGAACATAGAGTGTTGGCATTGTTGCTTCAGAAAATTATGATGGAGACATTCGTTATGTTTCAAAAAACATTTTCTCTCTAAATTTCAATTTGAACCAAAGCTTGCTACAAATTTTGCCTGTAGATGTTATCTTGTGACCGACAAATGTATGCATTAACAAACTTCTTAACTTCAATTGTAATTGCTGGTCATTGCATGCCGGATAGAGCTGCTTACTCTATGCACATGCTAAAATATAATCAATCTCAATTAGCATAAAAAACTCAACCTCCTTCATCTCGCTTCTCAGTATTCCAAGCATTAGATTTGTACAAACCACTCAATCTGGAAGTTCATGAACTATTCGGTGCATTCAAAGGAATACCAGACTTTGCATCTTCAACTAATGACATTACCAATTTCTCCGTCTCCGGAAATGAAAATATCATTTGGTGCTAATTTCTTCAATTTATTTATTGCAAAAATTTTACTTTAATTAATCTCCACATATAACTAATTATATTCTCTCCACCAATATGTGTTGATGCAAATAATTCTCATGCTTTATATTTTGCTTCCTTTTGATGAGAGAATTATCCCACATGCAAGGGAACACTTACCTGTAAACTGTTTATAAACACCAATCATTTCAAATTATACCAACAAACAATGTGTGTATTAGTCTTGGAGAGCTCGGTGCTTGGGATTTGGTGGAAAGATTTGCTTGGTGTGTATGCTAAGCGGTCTTGTGCCAAAAATTTTGTAAAAATCTCCGCCAAATTTACATTAAAACCCAAAATTATTTTCCTTTTGCTAAACCTTTAGAATGTTTTTTCCTTAAAAAACTATTTCAAATCACTTGGGACAAAACCTGTGTTAACAACCAGCCTGAAATTCAAGGGGCTTGGGACCCTTAACGAAATTTTGTCAAGCCCCTTTAAATCAACTATTAAAACAGAGTGTTAACAGGCAGGATAAAGAAACCACACTCAGAATCAGAGCAAATACTTTTCAGGAACCTACAGGATAAACCCACAACAGGCTGGGCTCCCTAGCGGAGTCGCCAGTTTTGTTGTTCAGGATAAATCACCCTTGTAACCTAGGGTCTAGGGTTACCAACTTACTACTAACTTCCAGACAATCAACTTTTTACAGGGAATGGAAAGAGAATAGGAAGAAAATCTTGACTTACCCAATTAGCGACGATTGATCCAAGCTTGATCTTCTCTCACTCCACTTCTCTTCAAAGCTTCCAGGGATGTACTTCTCCACCTGCAAAGAGCAAATCCTTCAAGTAATATCTCATGCATATATATATTAGAGGTTATATAAAAAGTATATATATAACATAATCAAACATATTCATTAAGCCAATATACATTAAATAGACTCAATACAAGATTGGAAGAAGAATTCTCTTTATTAACAAGTGGTGAATAAGATAAGAGTACAACCCAACTTCTGACACAAGGACTCATTTGCAACCAAAGGACTCTGAGTTCTGCTGCTCCAAGACTCTAAAGATATACCACCAGCATAACTTTGCTCTCCAAAATTGATTGATTAGCCCCCACCCCAAGGCCTCTATTTAAAGTTTGGGAAATAGAGTGCTTTCAAAGGTTGGGATAGTTATGGATTAGGCTCAACTAATCTCATATAATCTCGAATCATCTTTTTTAATGTCGAATTAAGGTATACGTGGATATTAATATAGGAAACTCACGTATGACACGCGAGTTTCTCAAAGAGAACTCGCATATGCAAGTATACGCGAGTTGGAATGCAAATACTCGCATATGACACACGAGTTGCAATGCACATAGTCACGTATGCAACCCAAAACTCATAATAAAAATATACAAGGCCGGTTTGAGGAAAATGCATCAAAATGGCATGCCCATCTATAGTGTTTTGGCCACTTCAATCCAAATTGTCCTTTTGTGTACCAACATGAGCAATGTCGGTACTCAGACGGAGAAGTGCCATTTTGGTTGATAACAACAAGTCTCATGAACGAATATTTTAAATCCCATGAATCCTCCATAGTGTCGAATCCAAGTAACAAAAAATCATGGTAAACATATACGGTCCTGGCCAAACATCCGTGAACCAGATACATTCAAATCCACGTATCGAGGGTTGTGTAAAGGTATCAAATGCCCATGTGTTAAGGGAAACATATTTGAAGTATTCAAAGAAATTCACGAGGGTCAAATATGCCTGATACAAAGTGATAAATCGCCAATTTTTTCAAAGTGCTCCTGGGGATGTTGAAAGGATTTGAACACTACAAGTCCATATGAAGAATGATCGTGCACCAAAGGCTGTGAAATACAATTAGACCATGCACCGATTCAATTTCTTGTTCTTTCCAAATAGGGATTGTCCCCCATGAATCCTCTGCATATATTTCAGAAGTTGCAAATGCATAAATGATCGATGAAGGGCCTGCTAAATAAGTTTCATTTGTATTTTTCTCCAAGTTGCAAATGGATAAATGATCGATGAAGGGTCCTGCTAAATAAGTATCATTTGTATTTGCAGCAAGCAAGGGTTTGACAGCAAGTCTTTTGTGTGTTCAAATGCTTTTTTCAAAATAAAAGTGGATCGCCACATTCAGTTCAGAGGTTTTCATAACATTAATATGCTAGAAATTGTACAGAGTAGGGGATTTATTCAGCATTCCAGAATCAATATTTTTCTGTTATCATCCAAATTTCTAGAACTCCTAGCAGTAGAAGCTTTGTTGTATGGACAAAATTTGTCAAATAAGTAAATTTAATTTTGATGCGTTGGAGACTAGTTTTGTAGATGTCATGTTTCGTAGCTTTAACGAAAATTCTACGAAATCTTTTCATCACGATTTTCTCTCATGGTTTTGACAAATTGTTATGACATCATCTAGTAGTGATTTGATGCAGATGGAACACTACAGCCCCAAAAATTTTGAAGATGTAGTTTTGGGGAAGATAAGGTAATTAAGAGGTTTCAGAGATGATTTTACGCTAAAAATATCAAATTTTAAGCTTGGGAATTGTTTTTGGTTCCCATGGAAATAATACCTACCTCATTTCTATATAATCTAGTAGAAAAGAGGATAAACCCATAATTTTAAGCAATCATCCAGCATTCGACTCCAGCAACCCTTAAGATCTTCTCGTTAATTAAGTCTTTTTCATTATTTTTTGGCATTGAATTCAACTAATAAAGGAATCAAGAGCGATAATGATATCTTTTCCTAGATTTGTAGGAGACAAATCAACAGTTAAATTCCATATTTGAAGGTCTCACAGGTGGCAGGAGAATCTTGATCAGGCTCCATATTTGAAGGATTTGATACAGGTAATCCAAGATTTCATGCAAATATTCAAAAAGTTGTATTTTAATTTTAGTATTGTTGTTGTATTTTAATTTTAGTGTTGTTGTTCATTAGGATTTAATACAAGTAATCCCAGATTTCATGCAAATATTCAAAAAGTTGTATTTTAATTTTAGTATTTTTGTTAATTAGCTTCCAGGAAGTTTGCAGTAGGTGGTTTCTTTGTAAACTCTATATATTATTTGAATTTTAATGTAATAGGGGTTCAGTCTAGAAGCCTCGAGAGAGTTGTGGGATGTAGAGAGGCGTCATTTTTGTTTCGTAAGTCCAGAGAGGAAATTATTTTTGCAAATTATGAATCGGAGAACACCCATGGATTCATGTTGCCTCAATGTTGAGCATGTTTTCTATCTATAGCAGTCTAATATATATCTTTAATGGAAAAAAAATTCCAATGGTGATGATGTCATTGCTAACGACATTTTTCCTCATTAAGCTATATATTTGAAGTTGTTCACATATTGCATTCTGATAGCTTTTTTGGATTCTTTAAAGTTGATGCCTAGTTTTGACAATTTGGATTCTTCTTTATGTTGCACAATCTACATCACCGGATTCCTTTGTTTTGATGCCCAAATTGATATTCATATTTTCATATATATGTGCTTAATGAGACTCCATGCCCAATGGATTAAATGGATTAATTTTATGAACTGTAAAATTATTTATTATAATATAGTTTACTTCCCTATCATTTTCTCATTCAGTCTTGTTGATCCACTTACCACCCTCAAATTCAATCATCCATTTCAGATGCCTAAGCTCTCTACTCTAGCAGTCCATTATATATTTTAGGACAAACACAATCAAAACCATAAATTGACCCACGAATTGAACCACTAACGAAAAGGCCAAAATCATCTAAATAATAAAGAAAAAACACATTAAAGCAACTCTAAAGAAAACAAAAAATTAATAAAAAAAACACTAATACTTTAAAAAAAAATTGAAATAACACATTATAAAATAAAAAATTATAAAAAGAAAAAGAAATAAATTAAATTATAAAGAAAACAAATCATAAAAGTATAAAAGTTATAAAAAAAAATTTAAAATTTATATTAAAAAATTTAAAATTTAAAAATTTAAAAACAAAACAATTTAAAAAGGGAAAGTTAATTTTAACATTTATAATATATATATATATAATTCGTGAGATGTAAAACAGTCGGTGGCGGGGTATGGTTAAGAATCCCCTAAGTGGAAAGGTTGTTGGTTCAAATCCCACAGATACCAAAAAATCCAACCATGTCAAGGGGTGGTGCGGTCCAGGCCGGGTACGATCCCCAGGTGATTTTGACGTCGGGTGCGATCCTCGGGTGATTTTGACTGCTTAGATGCCCCTGGTTCGTGGTAACTTAGCCAATGAAAAACCTGCTAGTCAGGAGGTTCTTTCACTTACCAACAAATATATATATATATAAACAAATTAAAAAAAACAATTTAAAAAAGTGTATATATAAAAAATAAAATATTGAAATCAAATAATTAAAAAAATCAACCCCTCTTCCCCTCCCCCTCTACCTAAACCTTTGAGTGCATGAGGGGGTGATGAGGGGCGACTCACTCAACCAACAAACCACTTCATTAATTCTCCCTAAAAATAGCTTCTCCTATTACAAAAAAGGCTGAAATATTCTCCCAATAAGGGTTTGATTCTCTCCTTTACAAGGGAAACAACTTCTCATGTTAAGTGGAACATTCTCCTAATTAGGGGCTTAAAGAGTTCTCCTAACAAGGGGC
This sequence comes from Pseudotsuga menziesii, assembly GCA_001517045.1. NCBI lineage: Eukaryota > Viridiplantae > Streptophyta > Pinopsida > Pinales > Pinaceae > Pseudotsuga > Pseudotsuga menziesii. The sequence continues at coordinate 100,087 of LPNX010041672.1, forward strand.
TCATTCTCCCAATAAGGGGCTTACAAAATTTCTCCCAACAAGGGGCTCATAATTTCACAAGCTTACTTTCTTGTTCTCTTCCAAAGAGATTACAAATCATTCTCCCAATGAGGGGTTTTTTTATCTTTACATTGTTGAGAACTACCTCAACATTCTAAGGAGACAATAACTCTCTATATCCACTAAATTAGGATCTGAGCACAATTCAAGGGATAGGTTGAGAGAAAATCTCAACTATGCCCATGAAGATATTAACATTGCCATGAAGATCACTAACATTCCCCCTAAATCAGGAACTCGAATACTATGTAGTCGTTCCTCTAAGTTCCTATTACATTTGAGAGTCCAAATCTTTATTAATCATTTCATTTTTTTCCCAAAAACTTCAACAAGTTGTACCTTTCACGTAGAAAGTCCATTCGACCCTGTTCAAATTGCGTCAAAAAACTCATTGTGATCTCTTTGCTTTGCAAACAATTTTTGCAACAAAGGAGACCTTCTGAATTTTTTTAATGTGGATATCCTCCTAGATCATACCTCTCCACAAAAAGAAACTTTTGGCCCACCAAAAGACTAGATCCATGATCATGGTGGGTAACTTTGTTTTCTCTCTTGGAGGTTGATTTGTGTATTCTCATTGTTGCTTAACATTCTCAACAAAGAGATAAAACTAGTTTGCATATTAAGTGATGTTACAACATGTCATGACTTGTACAATTTTCCCTTCTTGGGGTCTTACATGCAACATACATCCATAAAACAACAATGTTATTATTGTGTGCTACTCACCAGGAGAGCACTTCTCAAGTTGATGCCACTTTATCTCCCTCTTGGAGAAAACCTCAGTTCATATGCATGTTATCAATGCCCATTAACATGTTCATTGTTGTTGTCATATTCCAAAATCTGATTTGGGGAACCTTTTTCGATGGAGTGCATCTTTACCCATCTTGCAACTACTACAAGAAGTGGTAATTAAAACATGCTAACATGATTGTCGACATAAAGTTCTTGAGAATGCAAAATAGAAAATGACACAACCTCTTGTATTGGGTTTCTCATGATGTGTTTCTCATCTTAGATCGTTGCTCCTTATTTCACACTTAATGAGTGATCTATCCATACGTGCTCATACAAATTAGGTTAGTTTTCTTCAGGATTTTCAACTACGGAAAGTGATTTCAAGGGTGTTAGGTATAACTCCCGATTCAATATCCATTACATTGCTAACAACATTTATTTATACATTTCATAGGACGGTTGTGTTTCACCTTCCGCCCAGCCTTTTCGGCTTCCTGACTATTCAGTTTTATTTATTTATTTACAATAATCCCTAATGGATTATATTCTAACAATCCCCCTCTTAATCCGAAGGGGTGTTCGTAAGTCTGAGCATGTTTCTGAATCTTTCAAACTTTTCTCGTCCAAGCGCTTTAGTGAAGATGTCTGCAAATTGATCATTTGTGGAACAATGTCAAAGATGGACTGTCTTGGCCTCTACATGATGTCGAATCAAATGATACTTTGTGTTGATGTGT